>WKFP01012965.1:243015-260550 GCA_011057875.1 Pterocles orientalis
TCCCTCCTTTCTTTTTTTTTTTTTTTTTTTTTTTTTCCCCTTAATCGTTTATGGGGCTTGGTTTTGTGTTTAATCCAGCAGATAGCGGCTCAGGCTGCCCACCGCTCTGAAAAACAAGCCAGATTGCTGGTTTTGCTCTTAAAGAAAATGGCAATTTAGACTCCGTAGAGGTATTTCGTTTAAGTGCTGATTCAGTTTAGAACTACTTATTTTAAGACATTGCAGCCACATTTGATGAAGACTTATTATTCACTTGCAAGTTTATAAAAGAAAAAAAATCAACTTGCCAAAGACTGGTGTCTGTGGAAAAACCAGAAACTCTGGTGCCTGTTTCGTTATTTGAATGCATAACAGCTTTGCATTTTGGAAAAGTAGACTGATTATTTAGATTTAGAAAAAATATACATGTTGTTTTTCCCATGTTAGCATTCCCCTTTCAGTCAATGTTCTATAATTCTTGTATTTATTCTCTTTCTCTTTTGCTCCTTGCTAGGATTCCAGCGGATGCCCCTTCTACTTGTCTCTTGGTGGAAAACTTGGTTGTCTTTAATGGATACTGCTGCTGCTGGTTGATCTCTGGAGACTTTACAGCTCCTTACCTTTTGAGAGGAGATAGCTACTTTTCCCCTTGCAAGGTCCTGGTGGTAGTAGTTTTCATCGGTAACCATCTGTGTGGGAAGAAGAAGATGCCTCTACCTTTTGGGCTAAAACTGAAACGAACTCGACGTTACACAGTATCCAGCAAGAGTTGCTTGGTGGCTCGTATCCAGCTGCTCAACAATGAATTTGTGGAGTTCACGTTGTCGGTGGAAAGCACAGGCCAGGAAAGTCTGGAAGCAGTGGCTCAGAGGCTTGAATTGCGGGAGGTAAGCGAACTGTTGAGCGAAGGCATGATTTTTGGTGCTAGTTGCATTTACCAGAAAGTGGTAAATCCTTAACATTTTGGGCAGTTTATTTACTGGAGCAGCTATCCCGTGTTCCCATTGCTTCTTCATATTCTGGTCTTGATGGGACATTGAATTGGCCCAAAACAGTTGCAAAACTTAACTTTGCAGAGCTAGGGAATGCCAAGGAAAGGAGGACATGTGAGAAGCAGCAGTGAAGAGAAGCTTAGAGCAACAAACAAAGCGACTGGTTTTAAACCCGACAATGCCGAAAATGCTGTTTAAAGAAAACAAAATAGCAAAAAATTTTTCTGCCTAAGCAATACAGTTAAGAATTATGGCAAGACTTGAGACAACTTTTAGCTTAGTTGGTGTTACTTGTGTGTGTGTATTTCTTTCTGATGGATTAGTGCTGTGAAAAGAAACTAAAGCACAAAATGTGATAAGTGTACCAGTGACCAGCTATTTGTATTGCTTATTCAAATACCACAAGCATGTTTGCAGACACTGTCTTGGAGCAAGCATATAGTCATCTAGTTTGAGTGCTGGCCTCGTAAGGAAACATGGTTTGCACGAGTTGAATCTATATATATCTGCGTAGCTTGTCTTTTTTTCTCAAAAATTCCGTACTTGGTATTTTGAAGGATCCTTCTGCAACTGAAATTTGCTCTGCTGTAATGAGTTAATTACTTATGAAATGCTGAGCTTGAAAATGATTATAGAAAGTTATGTAGACCACCAATGTATGAACCAACATCATTGCTTTATAATTTTGTTGAACACAGGTGGATTTGATTGCAGTAGTTGAATACTGTTGATCCTGTGTAAACTGACATTTCCCCCTAGAGTAGGAAAGCTTGTAATAGGAGTTTAGTGTTCTAACATTGTTCTGAAAAAAATGCTTTTGCTCTATTATGCAGTCTACTGTAGTGGTGTTTTGAATATGAGATTCAAATACAGGATGAAAACTCTAGACTTAGGTAACCAAAATAAGAATAATTGTGAAAATAATTTTTGTCTAATAACTGTGATTTTTTGAAGTGTTGTATTTTCATGTTAAGTGCTTATAACTTTGCTCAAATATTGAGAAAATAAATTTAGGACTCTTGCAAACATTTATTACTGTACACAGCATGTATTACTGTAGGATTTCTCAGTAGGAAATGCTATGTACAGTCAGTTGTTTTCAGAAATTATTTTTTTCTGTTTGGAGAATAATAAATGAAATAGTTGTGAAACTTAATCTCTAAATGTTTGTTTCTGTGGTTGTATTCAATCCCAATGTGCATTCTTGTAGATATTCAAAATATTTTTTTAGTATACGGTTGTTTTGGAAAAATACAATTCTGTGCAACAGCATGACATATTTTTTATATTGCTCCTTCTAACAAAGGGATAATTTAACTACACTTAGAGTTTACTTAGAACAGTTCAGGTATCATGTATTTAGAATTAAGTTATTGTATGAATGGAGTTTGTCAATTTTATCTATCCACTTTCATATGCCATTGCTAAATCAACAGAAGGTAAAGAATTTTAACTATATTTGGTTTGCAAAACGCAAAGGCTTTGTCTTCCTGAATGATGACTACTAGCTTTTATTGAACTAGTCACAGAGCGTTGGAGATGCAGGTTTTTTCCAGCTATTCTTCATTATCTTTCTTTGGAGCTACTCCCAAAAGTTTTTTTTTTAAAAAGAAAGATGGCAATTCCCTCAATTAGGAGTCATATATCAGACTGAGGGAGTTGACAGTACACTATTGAACTCTGAGCAGATTCCTTCAGTCATGCATTCTTGCATGGATTATTTTGGCAGGAAAATGTGTTGCAATAAAAGGGAATGGAAAGTAGGGATATAAATTACTTTCCAGAGCTTGCATTCAAAAAATGTTGTTCTGCCTTTAAATAGTCAGACTTGCCAAGCAGATACCAGATCACTCCTGACTGTTTGCTTGGTAGGAAGTTTTTGGAAAGAAAAATTTACTCAGCACTTTGCTTAAATCTGCAAAAACAACATTAGTTTTTGGTACTGTAAAATACTAAGTACTTTCTGTAAGATTTTGCATATTGTTAATGCACTGAACACCCTTAAAGCATGAGTAAGAATTCAAAGCGTTAAACATGAAAGTATGACTGTTTATTTCAATATTGAGACTCAACACAGTTACGAAAACCAAAGGATAGGTTTTGGATTACTGTATATGGGGTACACAGTTAGGACGCGCAGTTCCCATGCACCTTCAAAACAGTTTATTGCAGGAGCTATGAGAGGAATCTTTACCTTTTTACACACTGAATGGTAAAATTTGTAAATGTCTCTTTCTCTCTGGTGTAGTCTGCAATTACTGAATTTGGGCAGTGAATCAAACGGATTATTTTTAATGCTGTGCTGTCTTTTAAGATATCTGTTTTAACAGATCTTTATGTAAATGAATGGTCTTTAAATTATGCTTTGTGTTGCTAAACGTTGGTTTGCTTTTGATTTAGTACTTCTCAGTTTCCAAGTTGTGTACTACTGTGGACACATAGTTTGGGTTTAGGAAGTCTTAAGTGTGTTGACAGTTTTATTTTTTTTACCGAATGGTAGACTTTACAGAAAAGTTAAATGTATGCATTAAAGTGAGAAGAATATTTTCTGGTATTCCCAGATTGTGACTCATCAGCAGTGGTATGTAATCCATCTCTCTCAAACTGAGGAACTGGGGAAAGAAGCCGAAGGGAACAGGCAACATAAGTTACTTACCCTTTGTAGCGCAGCCTGGCTTTTATCGTGTGAGAGAACTATAACCAAATTAATGCAAAAAGCTGTATTTGTTGCGGAAAACCATTCTGGAATTACAAGTTTTGAAAAACTACCGAGAGCTCTGATTGTTAACTAACTTAAAAAGTATCTGCAACACTGCTCATCTTGCATCTAGGGCATAAGTATAAAATTAAATACTTAGAAATATAGAAATTTTTTTTAATGTTAATACAGCTAGATACTGATAGGGTGTTTGGCAGGAGGTGTTACGACTGATTTACCTCTCTTGCTCTTCTTTTATTTCTGTTTTCTAATAACACTTCTAAACCAGAAAGAAAGGGCAAATTCTGCTACTGTGTACAAGCAGAGTCTGACTTAACGGCAGATATGTGGTAGAGATTTGGGCCCAAGTACAAGAACTAACGGTAGGAAGAGAACTAACTGTGGAGAGTATGTGTTGTGCATATGCAATTTCCTGTGTTTGTTTTGGATGCAGATAGGAAAGACGGAGTCAAGGTTATCCGGATCCTGAATAACTTTGAAATTCTGAAACAGTGCTTCAGAAATTCTTGAACTATGCTGTGAAACTTTGCTCTGAATTGTAAAGTATCAGCTCTTGTTTGGAGAAAACACATAAAAATTACTTTAATTCAGGGCAATGGTTTCTTAAATGCGTGTTTTGCTACAGAGTGTTTTAAAAATAAGACCAAGTGTAACCATAAATATTCTTACATGTATGTGTATCAGTAAACATATTGACTGGCCAATAAAAGTTGGGCCAGGTCATGACAGAGTGGTTGCTAACATAATTATGTTTATGCCTTATATCCAAGTCTGTCAAAACTTTAGCTAATGCTTGTAGAAATAAAAGAAGCAGTGCTCATAGTTGAACTGCTATGGTTGCCTCTCTGAACCACATTTTCCTTAAAATTTGGAAAGGAGAAATTGTCACTGAGAAGTGTATATAAAAATGCAGACCTTTAGTGTGTAATCTAATTAATTTAAAAGATGCTACTTTATTGAAAAACAAACTTGACTCTGAAACATGTATTAATTACAGGTGTGCTGTAATTGCAATTTGGGAGCCAAGATAAGTTGAAGGAAAGATCACTCAAACAAAAATCGGTTATTGCCTCAGTGCAATTATTGTAGTTCTTCCCTTTTCTGAAGGAAAACTATATATTCATGTGTAGGATTTGCACTCAGTCTTATTACACTGAGCAGCACAAAATTAAGGTTTTTTAATGAAAGCAATAGTGGCAATTAGGAAGCCTTACTCCTGATTTCTATAGCTTTTCTATAAAGTTAAGTCAGAATTCGAATATACCACTTAGTATTACCACTGTCACAATGTCTGTGAATTGCTGTATAGTTTTATACTAACTTTGACAGAAGGGGTTTTATTTACTTCTGATGCAAAGACATTAGTTTATTGTTTAGTATTTTTAGACTACTTTGAAATTTTGCTTTTCCCCATTGTAAAGCAATCACAATTTAAGACTGATGAATGGGAACACGATGATGCTTCTTTCAGTGTCAGTGCTAAGGTGTAAGGTGCAAGTCAAAAGCAGATATGTGAGTCCATCTTTCTTGGAGCCCTGTACAGTGATCGGAAAAAGTAACAATTTTTTTTAAAAAAGTATGTTTCTACATTTTTTGGTCATGTTGATTGATAACTGACCAATTTCTGCAAGAGTTTAAAGTATGTGTTGATGGGATATAAAGTCTTGCATGGACTATGAAGGTATTGGTCTTTAGCTGGTTACCTTAGTCTGAGGTACTGATGCGGAGAATCTGCCTTGCCTGTCAAAAGACTGTTTATTCCAAATATTTGAAGGGTGTAAAGCACAGTGTATTGTGATTTGTGCAGTGTTTTAGTCTGAATAATTTGGAATATGTCAGATTACCTTGCAAAGTATTGATTTTGTTTGTCTATTTCTTATCTGTGCTGTTTTGTTTTAAGCTATAGTTCTTATTGCTTTGTTTAAATAGCATTTGTGAAACCCATATTGGAGTAGTTAGGAGAAAGTAGTTGGGGGGGAGTGGTGCTGGAAAAAAGGTTTACATTATGAAAGAACTAGGACTTGAGACTGACTTCTGTCTGTATTTGTATAGCTACCCTGCTAAGTGCTCCCTGCTGCCAATACAGCTGAAGATCTTGTCAGCACTAGAACAACAAAAATAGTATGAGTAGAAGTACCCTAAAGTAAGTAGCTTCAAGATGGGGAAAAGGGAGGGATTTTTATGAGGCTACACAGTGGTCCTTCTTTTTCTGCAAGAAGAGTTGGTGGTGGTAGTATGTGGAGGGGTGCAGCTTTCCATTCAGTGGTCGGTACGTGGCAAGACTCACAGGTGTCTCCACCACTTCCAGGAAGCGTTGGATCTTGTACACTGGCCAGTCCATGCTGTTCCAAATTCTTTCTCCACTAGAGATTTGTGGAGGGGGCTGTCTGCTGTGATAAGAGTGGAGTTTCTGGAGAATTTTCAGGCCTCTTGTCTCCTCCTGTAGTTCTTAATTTTGGACGTAGGGTAAAGCTTTCACCTGGTATCTGGCAGTTGTGCATAATACAAGATTATTGACCCAGTTCTCCTGCATGCAGTTTAAATAAACTGTGATATCCTCATGGCAGGAGCCGTTTTGTATCCAAGCATATAATAAAGCTAGGCACAGTGGAGCCCTTGGGCTAACTGGGATTTTATAAGTCCGACTGCAGTGCTTATCCTTCAAAAATGAGAAAGTGTTTTCAGCACTCTGATCAGGAAAGTCTTATGGTTTGTTTTATTTGTAGGTACCACTGTAAAAGAGGAAAAACCTGAAAATAGATTTTGATTATATTCTTCTGTAAGCCCTGCTATTGTTTTCTGTTTTTTTAATTTCTTGCCTCACATCTTAAGATGGTGATTCCTCAGGTCACTGCACCCTTGAGGCAGTAGCAGATTGCATCAGTTAGAAGCACTGTATTAACAATTGGAAAACAATTCTCATTTCCCGTTTATTTGTAACCTGTGAGATAGTCTGTAAGATTTATAATACAGTATATTAAAATTATCTGGGAAATATATAATTAAATACGTAAGTTCGAAGTAAACTTTGAACACTGTTGCACTGTTGTGCCTCAGGGGAATGTGTGGTAAAGTCTATTTGTCCTCGCTGCTTCCATCCACAAAAAGTGGTTGGGTTTTTTTCCTTTAGTCTGAGGGTTTATAGAGGATTTTTTAATCTTTTTTCCTTTTTTTTTTTTCTCCCTTAAAGATGGCAGTAATAGTGTTCTCTCAAAGTCCTAGGGGACATAAATTTTTCTCTATATTATATTGCCAGAAAATTGAAGGTATGGTCCAGTTTGGGGATCATAGTAAGTGCTGGTAAACTCAAGTGAGAAGATTACACACATTTGATATGTGGTATATACATTCGTCACTTGTATTTCTTTTCTAGATAGTGTAAACTGTGACCAAAATAGACCCCGAGATTCTATATTAAAACATTTTTATACTGCTAATTAGAATAACTGATACATACAAATGATATTTAGATTAGAGCCAAAGTGGAATTATATTAGGGATAAGGCTGATCCATATTAAGGAAAATAAAATGAAATGCAGCAGTTAGTTGTAGCTAACTAGTATCAGGAAGTTAATACAGGGAAGAGGACTATTTCGCTGATTCCATTTCAAATTACAGAACAGATGAGGAGCAGCAAAATATGCTCAATATATGTGGAAACTGATGAGAATTTTAAGATCTAAATTTCAGTTTTTAATGGATTTGTAAAAGAAAACACTTAAAAATGTTATTTAATTTACATCCAAGAATTTCTCAGTAAGCTGTTTCTGTTTATCAGCACCAGTTCTGTAGTGACATAGAATGAAACACTAGTTTGAGTTGGAAGGATCTCAGAGGTTGCATGATCCCACGCTCTGCTCAGGAAGGCCAGCTTGGATCCGGTGGCTCAGGGATTGGCTGGGTGAGTTGAGTGCCTCCAGGGATGGAGATTCGACACCTTTTTGGGCTAACTGTTCCAGTATTTGGCTAGTTTTGTGACATTTTTTTCCTGATCTCACTGGAATTTTCCACATTGCAGCTTGTGCCCACTGCTTCTCATACTTGCAGTGAGCGCTTCCAAGAAGAGTCTGGCCGTGTCTTCTCTATACCCTGCCCTTAGGCAGTTGAAATCCACAGTAAGATTTTACTTTAGTCTCTTCTTAAGACTGATCAGCCCCACTTCTCTGACTCTCATCATACATCGTGCCAAAAGATATAATGTAGTCACCTACAATGATGTAGTTTTGTGGCAATCATACCCGACAAAGCTCCTGTGTTTAGCTTAGGAAGTCTGGTTGAATTTACAGATGTAGTTGCTGCACTCTGATCAACTTGTGAGCTGTAATACTGTGTGGGGCTTTTGCTGCTTTTGTGTTCTTGGTAACTCATGAACGTTTATGCAGAAATGTTTGCTATTCCTGTCTGTAGTGAGAGAAAACAGCTAGGTAGAAAGTAACCTTGCAGAAAGTGTATGTTCTTTTTATTTCTATTTGATTTTCTTCAAAGGGGTTGGGTCATGAATAAGTTAACCTCGAAATAGTGTTAATCTTAACGGCTTAACATATTTTAAGAATTATGTCATGACATTCTTTTTAGAATTGTGTGTTGTCCTGAGCTGCTAATAATAAAATGTTTTAGCAATGAATAAAAATGGGTTCTATTTTAATCAGTGCGAATATTCCAGGGTGCATAAGCTCCTCTGAAAACTCACAGGATCAAATTCTGCCCTTGAAGTCAAGTGAGAGGTTTGCATGCAGGTCAGAAGATAGGCTTTGGTCTGTAGTGTTTTGCTTGGCTTTCATTTTATTTTTGATATTCCAGATTGGGGGAGTTGGTAAAGGAAAATACCATGGCAGAAAAATCTTGTTTAAAGATATGCTGGCTTCCAGAGAATATTTTAAAATGCAAAATCATTTTTCTTTGTCTGTTGGGCCATTAAGTACTTGGTTCTGTGCGCAGGCAAGAAAAAGTGGTTGGTGTTTTAAGGAAATAGACCGGGACAAGTGATCATCATGCCTTAAAAACAGGCTATACATTCAGTTTAGACTTAAGCATGTAGAACCAGGAGTATCTTACATCAGAGTTTGAAACAGTGGTGGTGTTAACAGAAGTTTGTGCTCTTTCTCTCCTTACCTTTCTGTTATGCATGTGTACTTTGAGGCATAAATACACCAAGGCTGCAGATGAAAGTTATTAAAAGAGTTGCTTAAAATTTTTTGCATACATTTTTAGTTGGTTTCCACGAGTGTCTGTGTGGTATCTTTTATAGAAGTCTTTCAACTTTGTTGGTGTGCTTCTGTGGTTGTGTAGCTGTTACCCTTATGTTTCGGTCTCTGCCCTGGCCTCTGCTCTCACCCAGAATGCTGTGGTTTGATGTTTCAGATTTTACTCAGCCTGGTGCTGATGCTGTTGACCTGTTGGGCAGGTGAGCTGGGCCAGCACAAATAGGCTTTCTTTTTTAAGCTCTTCCTAGCAATTGAGATCAAGTAGCTCATGGCATATGCTTCAGCTTCAAAAACCATTGTTTCTGTTTTTTGGTCCTCTACGTTTATTTACTGTCTTGCAATATATATACATTACGCTTTTAACCATGGGAAGTTACAGGATGTCAGCATCATGGTGTGACTTTGGCTCCTGTGACAGTGTGTGTTGTGTTAACAGTCTTGTAATGAAAGAGAAATGCACCTTATTATGGGCATTCCTTTCCTCTCTCGGTCTGCAGGAAGGATTGAGGAGTAGTCATTTGGTACATTTTATCCCTTTCAGTGTGTGATGTTGCAGTGAACATAATACTTCTTAGTGGAGTTTGTTGTTCCTACTGTTACAATTCTTAACGTCTTATGGAATCTTAAGATACTGTCTTCTCAGTATCCTTGTGGGGTGGCGGAGATTAGCAGACGCTGTATCTCATGGTTGGGGGACTGAAGCACAGAAATAAAAGCAAATGTTTTCTAAGGTAGCGGCAGACTTTGTGCACCTGGACTGAGAAATTTAGAAAACAGTGTTGTTTATAGTATTGATAATCAGAGCTGTAATCCTTTTGTCCTCTTGAAACTGGAAGTATTTATGACTTCCTGAATTTGACTCTTTGTTTTCAGGATTCAGAAGTGAAGAGCACATGGTCTCCACCTGTAAAAAATTTGGTTTGTGGGATTCACTTGACAAGAGAACTCTGTTTCTGATGTGGGAATACACTCTTTCTCTATGGTGATTTTTTAACTTTCCCAACCATGAAACTTTTTCGTATATCAGCATTCTGCCTTTTCTCCAGATATCTTCCACTGTTTTTTCCTCTATGAACAGTTATCATTCAATTTAATTTTTGTATTACAGCTTGCCTTTTTATCAAATAGGACCAGAGTTGTCTTAGAGTTTGCAGAAGGGTTCTCAATTAAAGTTAAATGGGCACACTTCATACTAATTTTTTTTAATCTTCTGAATACTGATTTTGCAATTACATGGAAACAGTAATTTTAATTTAGAGGATTTTTTTAACAGTGGGGAAAAAAACCCACCAAAACCCACCAGCAACCACTTAAAACTGTGTTGATGCTGATTTAGAAATGGGCAGAGAAGTACATTTTGCTGGTATGCAACATCAGAGGAACATTATATCTTTGAATTGGCTCCCATTTCCCAGTTTTGCTGATTTCCCAGAGAAAATACTTTTATAGAATAGACGGTATTAATTTATGCTACGCCTTAACTTTGGTCCCCAAAATTACTTAATGATCTGTGCTGCTGCGGAGCATTGACTTCATTGCTGTCCTTGAAGTTTGGGATGTACCTACTCATGCCATGGTTACTTGCATAGTCAGCCTGTCAGAGCTGTAAGGGATAGCTGGAATCCCATGGTGGTAGACTCTTAATCTTGTTCAGACTATTTTCAGATATGTATATAGGCAAGTTTTCACAGGAGAGTACTAAAGTGGCCTTTCTCTACTACCAGCTGTTGCTCCCCAATGAGTTTCAAGTCTGTGCTCCAAAGCATCAAAATGCTAGAGCTTCTGAGAAAACAAAAGTAGATATTTCGTTTGCTAGGTAGACAATTTTTCCAAGTCTAATTCACATAAATTATTGTTGTAAAAAAAAAAAAAAAAAGTAGTTCTTTGTTTTATGAAACTTCATCCTTAATGGCTTTATTTGAGAACCATCTGAAAATATATAAAGACAAGTGTTACATTAAAGGTGTTGGTATTTCTACCAATTGCATATAATAGTGTGTATGTAGAAAGGACTTGGAGAATTTCCATATAAATGCCTACAGATGTAATCGGTAACTGATAGCATTCCCTTGTCTCCTCCCTCAATTAAAAAACTTGTCATTATGATTTCTAGTTTCGCTATGATAATGACATGAATATTTTCCAGTCCCTGTCTGTTTGCTGATCCAGAACTGAATGGAATTGCTGCAGGAGCAGATTTTAATCAGTTTAAAGACAGCAGAGAAATTTAAATTTGAATGAGTGACTCTGCAGTGTGGAGTGATATTCTGGTTCAAACTCTTTGAACTCTTCCTCAGAGGAGATCTATTCAAAGTTAGATTGTGTTGCTCGAGATGTTGTCCAGTGGGATTTTGACATTCCAGGGATGGACATCACCCCCCTCCCCCCCCCGCCTCTTGGGCAGTCTGTTCCAGTGCATACTGTATTTTGTATTTTGGCTAGGTCAGGAGCTGCCTGCTCAGGCAAGGCAGCTTGCCGCCATACCTAGTCATTTTCTTGCTCATGGGATGAGCCATACACGTGCTTTAATGACCTTGTCTTTGATTGACCAGCTGTCCTGTGCTCTTTTGTCCTTCAGCATCCCATGTGAGCCTGCCTGCCGGTTCCCCAGAGAAGCCATACTTTGCTTTCCTGCTGTCCAGTGTAATTTTTTACTTGCCTTCCTTAACTTCCCTTAGTTTTCCTGTTACACAGAAATGCTTATTACTAGCATCTGGGAGTTGCCACAACAGGCCCAGGGACTGTTTGCAAATAAAGAGTATGTTTGGTAGTGTTTTAGGTGAGAGACCTTATGTATGTGGATTGCTTATCTGTGATTAATGGCTGCTTTTTTATTAATGCCTGCCTGATATTAAATGTGTCTCCAGTTCTCTCAGTTTCCAGTAACCCATAGCCTTAGTCAATGTTTTAAAACCTTTATTTCTAAGTAGCAAGACTTGCATACAATATATTTTATCTAATATCACAATATTAATTTTTTCAATCATTGAAATGCCTCTTTTTCAGATTACATATTTCAGTCTGTGGTATTATAATAAGCAGAATCAGCGCAGATGGGTAGATTTGGACAAGCCACTGAAAAAGCAGCTGGACAAATATGCCTTGGAGCCAACTGTGTATTTTGGAGTAGTGTTCTATGTGCCTACTGTTTCTCAGCTTCAGCAGGAGATTACCAGGTAAACTTCATACATGTGTCTATAATTTTGCTTTCAACATTCTAAAATGTATGGTTTATTTAAAAATTGTCTGCTTTCCCTTTCCTCACTTCTGTAGAAATGGAAATTATTACTTTAGGCAGAATTTACATTCAAAGCGTGTATTTATTTCCCTTTTGAAGATTTGAAATATGTGATAAACTAAGCATACAACTAGCTTTTTGAAGCTCTTAGGGATCTTTTCAAACCTGTTTTCAGTAATAGACATACTTGTGTGGTCAGGCTTTTAGTTGTTTTAGTCTCTTTGTTTGTCTCTCTCTTTTTTTGATTTTGAAGAGCCATATGTTGCTTTCAGGGATGTCCATCCTGCACAGAGCACATGCAGATTCTATTGAGCTATGTTTTCCTGTAATTTGACTTTCTGTATTTTCAGTACAATACCTTGGCAAACTACAGACTAAGCTTCAGCTTGTGATTTTTTGTGTATCACTGGGCAATGAAGATGGATGTTAGCTTTGGTGTCATATATCTATTTCTACTGTGGATCTGGGGAACATCATGTAAATGCTGCTGACTGCAGGGGAAAAGTAAAATTGAGCATATGTACCGGCCAGTTATTCCTGTGGGCCTATACATCGGCTTCTAGTGTCTTAATGTGTCTAGTTGTTTTGATTTAATTATTATTTTTGACAGGCAAATGAGTACAAAACCAAGTAACTGGATGACAAACATGTATTTGTTATTTCAGAAACATGCATTAATTAACCCATTTAAGCTGGTGACTTCAAGTTGGCCCTGCTTGGAGTGGGGAGTTGAACCAGATGATCACTCAGAGGCCCTTTCCAGCTTAATTTATTCTGTGGTTGCATGCAACTGTCTTTATATACTCTAGTGCTAAAATACCTTGTCAGAGACCTTTCTCACTAATTGTGGTGTGAGAGGTTTTCAGGGAGATAAGCCTCTTGGTGCAGACACTGGTGCTGTAACGTATTGCTCAATGCCCGGCAGCTTTAGTTTTCGTTTTATGTGTAATTTCTGTAAGATTATTTTCTTTCTGAGAATTCAGAAGTTTAGGGCTTTTTCTCAACAATTTCACTGGCTTAAAAAGTCATGCTAGTTGTCTTTATTTTTTCCTTTTTTTTTTCCCCTCTAATAAATCTTTGGTTCAGATTCTGTGTTTGTTGTTGTACTAGAATGCATTAGAGTAAGATGGATGTCATGGTGTTGCATTGAAAAGCTAAATTGCCTGAAAAAACTTTGATAGTCTTATCTGGCATTTATTTAAAAAATACGATGTTTATGCTGGAGCTTTAACAGCAATCTTGCAGTGTGCTGCCACGTAGAAAGCAGGAATTTATGTGCCAAACTTATACTCAAGTCCTAGAGGATAGTACTTGCTTTGGTGTATGATAGTCTGGAATAGTTTCAGAAATCTGTGGATTTTTTCCATGCCTTTTCAATATAAATGAGATTGGGCATATTTAAGCAAATTATATGTTTGATGTGTACCAGGAAATGGCAATGTCATAGACAAAAGAGATGGTATTTGCACTATCACGAGGTAGAGTCAAGATTCTTCATCTGTATGTTGACTTTTAATAGCAGTTCTACAGAAAGAGCTTATGTTTTACTGCTTAACTGGGAAGATTTATCTCCCCAGATGCCTTGGTGTGTGGTGGCTTTTCCTGTTTTTTTTTTTTTAAGGCCTAGGTTTAGTCCCAGGTGTTCTTGTGTGTGTTGTATAAGGGTGTTATCTGCTGTCCTTTGGCATGCTACTTTTTCATAGTAGGATCCAGGAAGAGCCTAAACAATATTTATGCAGGCTGTTAAATAGTGAGGGAAGAGAGCTGTCTTTTAGCCTCTAATGATGAAAATTTGTGTGGAGTTTACCTGACCTTTCCAATCACTGGATGAATTGCGGTACATACTTCCATGTTCTCAGTGTTAAAGTCGTACCACATGAGTTAACATGCAATATGAGGAACTTAAGAAGCTTTTAAAACTAGACTTACAGAAGACCAGTGTCCTTCTTGGCAAAGTCTGTGTAGCTATAGTGGCATATTTGAGTTTTGAGGTGTTTTGGGCTCAAGATAGGGTGTCCCATGGATGGCTGAAAGGGACAGAAGAATTCAGTAATGGTTCAGACTGTGGACAAATGGCACAGCTAGTCGTGATTTCATGTACAAGAAGTGACCCAGGAAAGGGTCAGATTAGAGGAAAAAGATGGTGTTGTGAAAGTTAGCAAAAAATGTACTCAAGCATTGTCACTATTGTGATTGAAGGGATGTGCAATGTTAGATCCATTGGAAAAGAATGCAGCAATACAGCAGCAGTGTACTGAACATTGTAAAGAGGAGATCATAAGAACATTAAGAAAGGAAGAGATAAAAATAAAAAATTTATGAGGATATGTTAATAGATAGAAATTGCGGAGATTCTTTAAGAGGTAGCAGTATTTAATTCTGCAGTGATGTGTGAAAGCTAAGGGAGCAAGTTAACAAAAGCTATTAAATAGTGGGTCCGAATGATGAGGAAGACTGCACTCCACACAAACTGGGGAATGCAGAGAGGAATAGGAAATACAGGCATATTCATCTGCACTGTCTTAAATTAAGAAGCTCATGTTAGATTTTTCTCCTTTTTTCGCCATGTAGGTATCAGTATTATTTGCAATTAAAGAAAGATATCTTGGAGGGCAACATTCCTTGCACACTGGAACAAGCAATACATCTGGCTGGTTTAGCTGTTCAGGGTAAGTAAGGTGGTTGTGCCAGTTAACTAATGTTACATTAGAAACTTTGGTGATATATTTTCTATTACGTCTTTTATTTATTGCTTAAAGACCTAGTTTAGTAGGTTATGAAAGGCTTGGTCCTTAGAACTTCGTCATATGGGCTGAGGAGGGGGAACAGTGATATCAGTGGCCCTGAACTTGCTGGTGTTTCTGTGCAGTCGTGAGAGGTGTACCTGGGCATCTAACATGTATTGTCAGGAGCTCGGTTTGACTTAAACACCTGAATTCCTTTGGCGGCAAAGGCTTTAGTTGTCTGCTTACATTGACAGACCTTTCATCTATTTCTGTTAATGAGACTCTTTATTCTGACATAATTCTGACATCACAGGGGTTCCCTGCCCATGGCAGGGGGTTGGAACTTGATGATCTTTAAGGTCCCTTCCAACCCAAACCATTCAGTGATTCTGTGACATGGTAACAAGAGAAGAAGATGTGTTCTAATAAATAAACAAATCTGAATGTACGGTAGTAGTTGTATCTCTACTTTTTCTCCCAAATATCCTAACAACTAAGATTATTTCAAGGTAGTGTGCAAGACTGTTGACAATTCCTATCTTCAAATCACTCCTGAAGACCCGTTTCTGTGATACTTACGTGAAAATGGCTGCTTTATTTTTCCTAGCTGGGGTCAGGTGGGATAGAATATACACCAGACAACCACCAGTCCTAAGTCTCTCTGCACTGATCATGTCTTGTGTTCCCTGGTAACGTGCTTGTTCAATCTTAAATCTCTCAAAATAAAAGATTTGAATGGCAACAGCTGCTTTTAGGGTGTTTGTATATTGCTTCACTGCGAGTGTCACTCCAGTAAATCCAACAACAATTGTAAATCTGCCAAAATTGAAAGGGACTTAAAATCATTGGGAGTTTATACAAGTAGTTCTGTTTTTTTTTAATTCTAGTGTTGGTAGTATCACACTAAAGACGATGATTATGTTTTTTGAAAATGTGGTTACTAGTGGAGTAGGTTGAATTGTATTAGTGTCTTGTTTATAAAACAGTGAATCTGTTTAATCCAAGCCAGGATTTAATGGTCTTCAACTGACAAAATCTTGTTTTGTTATTTTTGTGTCTTTGGACAGTGTAAATGTCTCTCTGTTCAGTGAGTCGTTTATAGAAATCTTTCAATATAATCCTCTTTCCAGATGGAAAACATTTATCCTTTTAGCTTTCACATTCCTTTTTCAGTCTTGCATAAGAGAGAAACTGTATGCGTTGAGAACACAGTGAAAACACAACTCAGAAATTACCCAGGTTCTAAATTAATGTGCTCCAATAACTGAAGTAGCTTATACCAGGTAGGTTAGTTAATTTTAGCTGGTAAACGAACAGAAGCAGTTTTGAGTGAACTGGTTTCAACAATGATATGTATTTGAAATTATTACGTTAGGCTCATTCTAAACACCATTTTATCTCAAGTGCTGTGTTGGTGTAGCATGTCACAAGTTCTCCCCTTTCATTATAAATAACATGCATATTAATTGTTAATGCTTAATACAAACTTGGTTCCTAAATGTCTCTAAAATTATACTGTTATAGATGAGATTCTGTGGTAATGTTAATAGGATCTATATAATTGGGGATTGTTTTTATATTTTGGGGAGCAGCCGTTCCATACAGACTGCTGTTCCACAGTTTCTCCTGTGAGACTGGTAGATAACTTTCACAGTTTAGACTGTCCTATTTCTCTTATTTCAGATGTTGGCTACTTTTTTCCTGGAAACAGAAGAAGAGGCAAATTCCTTGAGATACTCTTTGGCATGATGCAAAATCAAAGCTGTTATTAAAATCAAAACTGTTATTAAGTCCCTTCTGAGCATGCCCCTGGGTCTAGGAAGGCTTGTGTGTCCCTCTTTCTGCATGTCTGGGTGCAGGGAGCTGTAGAAGGCTTGAGAGCAGAAGGAGCCAGCGTCCAGGGTGCTTCAGCTGCTCTAGGCAGTGTTTGAGTCCAGCTGCAGGTTAGAGCAGTCTGCCGACGCTGTGCTGCACGAAACTGAGTATCTGACAGGAGGGAGTAAGGGAGATAGAGCGAGACTCTGCTCAGGCAGCTGGCACAAATTGAAATACAGGAAATTTCATCTACATATAATAAAAGTTTTCTGTTGTGAGAGTGGTGAGATACGGCAACAGGTTGCCTGGAGAAGCTATAAAATCTACATCCTCTGTATTCAAAAAATTGTCTCAAAAGGCTCTGAGACAATCTGCTGTAGCTGACACCACGTGGGGCTGGGTGGAGACACTAGACAATCTCCAGAAGCCCCTTCCAAACTCAGCCATTCTGTGATTGAAAAACCAAATAGAAACCCAAGGAACTGCAGAACTTGGAGCAAAACTGTGATTGCTTTATCATTTCTTGTCCTTTCCTATCCACAAGGAGTGTTATCAGTTTTTCTGAATGAGGCAAAAAGATGGGATGTGTTTTTGCTTTTCCTCTTCGTAAACATTACTGGTTAGTTTGTTCAGTTGTTTTACTTTCAGATTGTAGTTCGGTAGGATGGAGATTTGCTATTTGGGGATTCTGTTGCAATTAATTGGGTATTGAATAATTTTGTTGCAAATGTTTGAATCCAAGATTTTTTTTATTTTTTAGCTGATTTTGGAGACTATGATCAGTATGAGTCTCAGGAGTTTCTACAAAGATTTGCTTTGTTTCCAGTGGTAAGTACTTTCTTCAAATTGATAAATTTAAAT
>WKFP01012965.1:260570-313883 GCA_011057875.1 Pterocles orientalis
AATGTTAAAACTTTTTTTTTTTTTTTTTTTTTTTTTTTTTTTTTTCCCTTAGAATGTAGGGTTTGCTTTCAGGACATTATAATTTACTGATAACTAGATTTGTCTAAACTTGATTTTTTTTTTAAGATAAAAAGCACATGAAAGAATTTCAAGTGGAAGACAAGTAGTGAACTTATTACTGTACATGTTGTGCATCTTCAAAAGAGTTAGTCACATATTTTTCTTTCAGCAGTCATTTAATAGATACGGAAGTGATGATCTGTAACTTGTTAGGATAGATTGATGAACATTTTGTTTGTACTCAATTCTTCATCCACATTCTTGATGGTGGTTCTGTTCTTCAGTTATATTTTCTGTGGTCTGAAAATCAGAGCTTGCCAGTCATGTTCTGTCCCTTTTGTCTGCAGATGGCATGATATTGCCAACATGTCCCACAACAAATCCTTTTTTGCATTAGAGCTGGCAAACAAAGAAGAGACAATTCAATTCCAAACTGTGAGTATATTTTTACTTTTATTTTTTCACTAAGGAATCAGTAAATAAAAACACAAATTAAGACTGCTAATTTAACTCAAAAGATTAAAAACTACTTTTTATAAATTTAGCAACTTTGAACTGTATGAGTGAGACAAAAGTAATAATACTTTCTCTGGCTAGTTTTCTCTATGGGAAGGCATTAAAAATCTGAGTTGAATACATTGACGAGTTTGGTTCAGGTGGTCATAAACATTTTCATCCATTCTGGTAAAATTTCTAGCATGTTTTTTTGACTTCTAAATCAGTGGCATTTAAAGATGAGCATGGTCTTAGAGCTTGGCCACAGCATTCGTTGCAGAATTAATTTTATGGAGCATCTACCAGTTGCCTTTGTCAAGAAGGCATGTTATGTTTATACTGTAAATGGTGTTAGTTTTATAGCTGAGGCGAGTGTCTTCAACAAAAGGCTTCTTTCAACTTTAATAAAACTAATAAAATTCCTAGGCTAGAGTGCATGTTCAGGCCCACAAAGTACAGTTTTAGGGAAAACCTGGTGAGAATAATGAAGTTATATTAAAAGAAAATCAGTTAATGCTAATTTAATCTTAAAAATGTCAGTGGCTTGTCTGGAAGCAAGTGATGGGTATGCATATTTGTCCTAATATGCAAATTTTGGTTTTGTTTTTTGGCAGGAAGATATGGAAACAGCAAAATATGTGTGGAGGATGTGTGTGGCTAGACACAAATTTTACAGACTAAATAAGTGCAGCCTGTAAGTAGAATACATTAACAGAACTCTTGGTGCCATTGAAGCTTCTTCCATTGGGAAGTAAAATCTTTTATAACCTCTGTAATGTCTTTACTGTCCTTTTTAGATGGTAGTAATTAAGACTTAGGTGTGTTTTTCCTCAATCTTTTTTGAGAAAATACTTCCTACCAGTTTTCAAACATGTTCTGCCTTATAACAGAAGGCAATATTGAACACTGAAATCTTATCAAAAGTGCTAATGTTTGGCCCCTGCTGCTGGATTTCGGTAGTGTGACAGACTTTAGTTGCTTAGTTATTTCTAGAATGTTTGTGAGCTACTGGAATCACTGGGATTTTGGCCTGGGTTTGGGTGAACTGCTCTGAAAGGACACACTACAGGCCTTTAAAAGGGCGGGAAGTGTATGTGAAGCACTCCTGAAATGTGCTGGATTGACAGCTGAGAGGTATGTGGTCCTTTGGATATCCACGGAATCCATATAGCTCAAGTAGCACCAGTGCAAAGTAATACAATTCATCAAATTAAATTTAAATGGGCTGGTCTCCAACTTGTAAATCAAGGGCTGGAATTTGAGCTACTCCACTGGTACAGCTTTCCTTCAGTTAAGTTAATTCGGTCAAAGAACAGAGAATTAGACCCAGCAAATAGTCTGTCATAAAAAAGCATGATTCCCAAATGTTCCATTCCTTTCCTTTGTACACAAGAAGATAGCTATGGAAGGGTTGGTCCAAAATTTGCTGAGGCCAGTTGAAAGATAATGGAATATTTTGTAGCACAGATGACTTGCTAGTGTGTTTAATGCTAATTTATTTTAGAGTAGACTTCATACTTCTAAGCTTGTAAACCTGGCTGCCTTTTGAGAGGGATAAGAAATAGTGGCGAAAATAGTGCATTAGTGGGACTTGTGCATTGCTGTCTGAATAATGTAATTTCTATAGTTCTGTGTTGAATGTCAGTCTCTAGGATTACTTATTTTAACCCTTTCACCGCAACATGGTTTTATTCATAGGAAAAGTCCTCAAAAAAACTTTTCAGATTATCTCTACTCTAAGATTCCCTGTCATCTGGTCCTGCTGCTGAAAACTGTCTTATGCATGCCTATATGAAATTCAGATTATTTTTTTCTTTATCTGCACATATCTTGTCTTTAGAGATTCCCTGGACTCTCCACCTGAGGAGGGCTCTCAGAAATCTTCCCTCATTCTTTCCCTTCCACGCTTTCCAATCCTTTCTCGTCCTTCACTTCCCAAAGGGTGAGCTGAAAAATCATCTTTCTTTCTGAAATTTGTCAGTTCCTGCATTTTTATTATTCTGCTGTCTTTTGACCTCTGTCTTGCTGCAAGATGCAGAGTAAAGGTGTAGTGTAGGGTGGGGAAAATGAGCTTATAGTTTCTGAGCCTTACATCCTGGAGGCAATCCAACAAATTATGAAAATTTATTACTGTTAGCTTGAATGTTAGGACATACAAATGCTCATGCAGTATAGTTGTGCTTTCCAGTTCCTGTAACATCTGTAACTTTACATTCTGTAACCAATCTTGGTCTTGTAGAACAGGTAACTTACAGTATGAGATTTCATATGGGGTTCAAATTGGGAACTAGTCCCCAGTTACTCTGCTGCTTTTTCTGCAGTGCTTAAGGGATATCTCCTTTTTATGCTTCATAGAAAGGAGGCAAAGAAATAACTGAGATATTTTGATTCCTTTTTTTTTTTTTAATTCTGCTCATACTGACTGTGATGGTGGTTTATGCACAGAGCTCCTTTCTTTAGAGACTGTTGAGAGGACTATTTAACACAGAGCCTGGCTCCCAGAAATGTATAGTGAGTTTAGGTGAACGTGGAGCACATTCCAAGGTTTGAATTCGGTCTCAGTATTGTTAAGAATCATTTCTCACCATAAGATTTCTTCTGTAGACAAGCCCAGCCCGTTACAGTGAATCCTGTTAGAAGGCGGTCTTCATCCAGGATGTCTATGGTAAGGAGACCAAATAGTTTTATGTTTATAGTTTTAGGATTTCAATTGACTTTGAATCAGACATTAGGTTCCTTCAATGAAATAAAATGACCAGTGAAAAAGATGAGTCTTTTTCACAGTGAGAACAGTGAGGAACTGTTTCTGACTTATAGAAAAAGCTGCTATGTAATATCTGAATAATAGAATTAACATAATTGCAATGAAAAATATTTTAAACACTTCCATTTTTAGTTTGATTCCTCTGTATCTAGGAGAGTCATATAGGAGACTCTCCTAGATGTCAGATGGCAAGACACAGTCTTGGGTTTCTGGTGTGTGGTTTTGGGTTTTTGGTTGTTTTTTTTTTTTTTTTTTTTTTGTATGACTTCACAGGAGAAATTTACATATAAGACTTAGAGAAATGGTTTAAGTCTAAGGCTTTGTGTTTCTGTGTCTTATACATTATATATTATATGTAATATTATACATTATATATATATATACACAAAAATCTTGAAAGACTTATTTTTTTAGGTAAATCAGGAGTTTTTGACTAACAATAAACTGCTTTCTTTCTTAGCCCAAGCCTCAGCCTTATATGATGCCTCCACCACCTCAGCTGCATTACAATGGTCATTATACTGAACCATATGCATCCTCCCAAGGTAACTTCATTAAATCTAAGGCCTCACTACACAGCTTTAGAAGGTAGAAGCTGTAATTTGCGTTTTGCAGCTACTTTAGCTAGGGCTGAATAAATTCGTAGGGTGAACATGGGATAGGTTTGTACCACAGCAGTCATTAAAGTACTTGCTGCTGTTCTAGGCATATAGACTGATGTGGAATATGAGTGAAGTTAGTTATGATAGCATATACAGCAACTATAGAATGTGGTCCCTTGTGTGAGTTTAAGCTGACTGTCTTGTTTGTTTGTTTATGTACCAAACTGGTACATTATGGCAACCTGAGATCCTTGTCAATATTGATCTTAATAGCTGCAAAGAGTAACTAAGCCCCCAGACAAGTCAGACAATTCAAAAATAAAAAAAAATTAAAACTTATCAAAACCAGAATATAAGCACGTTTTCTATCTAGACAGAGTTACGTAAATGCTGATGAATATACAGCTATATCAATTCAGAATATAGCTGAATTTTCAGTTTCCAGTATAGTGCTGGAATTATTGCTGAACACAGTGTAAGCTATCTTGCTTCTTACTTGCTACTGTACACATCCTATTTTTGAACAATTTTTTCACAAACAAAATAATTTATGATTGTCAGCAAATTCATTAACCTGAGCGTGGCAATGATTTTGGTGAACTTGAAGAGTTAAATCATGAAAGACATCCACAGCAATGACATAATTTGTTCTCTTCTGGAGCTTTTTTTTCCTTTCTCAGTTCAATATATAGCTAAGAATAACTGAGATTTTTTAGATCTCAAACATTGGTTAGATAATGTCTTAATAGAGAGTGTCTTTGTGTGATGTCTTGGACATAAAGGTTGTTCTTAAACTTCACTTTCAGATAACCTCTTTGTGAGCAATCAGAATGGATACTACTGTCACTCTCAGACTAGCTTGGATAGAGCCCCTCATGACTACAGTGGTCGGATCCGCAATGGAAGTGTCTATAGTGCACATAGCACAAACTCCTTGAACAATCCGCAGCATTACTTGCAGCCATCTCCCATGTCTTCTAACCCAAGCATTACTGGAAGCGATGTCCTCAGAACTGATTATGTCCCATCACACAGACATAGTGCCCTAATACCACCTTCTTATCGTCCCACACCAGACTATGAAACTGTGATGAGACAGCTCAACAGGGGAATGGTGCACACAGATAGGCAGAGCCACTCAATGAGAAATCTTAACATCAGCAATTCATATGCTTACAGCAGGCCTGATGCCTTAGTTTACAGTCAGCCTGAAATACGAGAACATGCTCACTTCACTTCCCCGCAATCTAACCATTATCCATTTAACCTGAACTACAGTTTTCATAGCCAATCCCCCTATCCCTATCCCGCTGAAAAGCGCCCAGTTGTTGGGGCAGTCAGCGTGCCTGAGTTGACAAATGTGCAGCTCCAGGCCCAGGACTATCCGGCACCAAATATAATGAAGACCCATGTCTATCGACCACCTCCCCCATACCCGTACCCAAGACCTGCAAATAGTACTCCAGACCTTTCCCGACATATCTACATTAGCAGCAGCAACCCAGATCTTATCACCAGGCGAGTGCACCATTCTGTCCAGACATTTCAGGAAGACAGCCTGCCTGTTGCACATTCTCTTCAGGAAGTCAGTGAACCTCTAACATCGGCACGCCATGCTCAGCTGCAGAAAAGGAACAGTATTGAAATAGCAGGCTTGACTCCCAGCTTTGAAGGAATAAGAATTAAAGAGAGGACTATGTCAGCTTCTGCAGCAGATGTGGCTCTTCCAAGAGTTATCTCAGAAGGGTCACAGCCCAACATTCTGATGGAGAGAACAAAGCAAAAAGAAAATGAGCAAGAAGAAGGTGTGAACTGTGATCATAAGAAAACCCTTTCAGATGCCACTATGCTGATTCACAGTAGTGAGGAAGAAGAAGAATTTGAAGAAGCAGACAAAGCTGGTACAAGTCTTTCTCCGCTCCCTGAAGATCAAACCCAACTTCCATCTGTTATGGGTGGCTATTCTCATGATTCAGTACTCAACTACCATTATAGTTCTGTTGCTTCATCTGCTGGCCCTTTGCATATCCTTGAACCTAAATTACATATTACAGAGACAGAAAAGAGAATGAAAGATACGAGCCCTGTTCATTTACTAGTAGAAAGCCAGGTACAGAGAAGAGGGGAAGGACTTCTTACTCCATCTATGTCAGAATCTGACCTTACGACATCAGGGAGATACAGAGTAAGGAAAGATTCAGTAAAGAAGAGACCTGTGTCTGATCTTTTGTCTGGGAAGAAGAATATTGTGGAAGGTCTTCCCCCGCTAGGTGTAAGTGGATATTATTCCTCTTGTTATGGGTTGTTTTGAGTTGTTCTGTAGCAGGAGATGTGTGGGGTTTTTCTTTGAGGTTTGGTGTTGGGTTTTTTTTAATCAATTTGAGATGCTTTTAAACCATGTGAATTAAAAGCTACTTCAAGCTTGACCTTTATTTTCTGTTTTTCCCTGATTTTCTTTGCTTAGCTATCTTTTATCCCCTTCTCTGCCATATCTGAGTTCTGTTTGTGTAGTCCTCCTGCACAAATCCGTCTGTGCAGTCTCCATCCATCTGATACACCAACCTGGCTAGCAACTGTAGAATGAGCTAGTCTAAAATCAGTTCTAGGTCCCAAATTCTGCCCTGCCCCTATCCTTATCTGGAACAGAAGCAACTGCTTCCATTCCACTACCAGCTTTCTAATCTTGCCATCACTGAAAAATTGGGTGTAGCTGGATGTTTACTTTTTGTATTTTTTTGCTTTATTTCTCTGACCTAAGAAGGGGACCTGATGCATTAGGCAATGAATTCTTTCCTTGCATTCTCTTCTTTGCTCCATCCCTTCCCCTTTTCATATCCTTTCCCTTTTACCTTGCATTCAAGCTGTTGTTATCTCACTATTTCTTGCTTGCCATGTCTCTTTCTCCCACTTCAATCTTATGAAGCCATAAATAGTGAAAAACTGCAAGTTTCACCTTCCCTGTAATTCCCACAACCTAAAAACATCAAGGTCTATGTGGAACTGTACAATTTCACTGGCAGTCCTTACCACTCACTTTGTTTTAAACTTTTGTTCAGTTATACATAGTCATCATGGCATATTTCAGGTGCTAATAGAGGAAGACCATTTTTATTATTGTTTTGCCTTTTAAAATTGATTGTTTTTAACTTTGCCCGAGTTAGTGTCAAATAGTTTTCTTCACAAATTGGATTGCAGTGGAACTACCGTAGAACTTCTGTGACTGTAGTAACTGTTATAGCTGATGCTGCAAAAGGTCATCTAGAGTAAGTTAAGTATTTAAATAGTTAACTGCTCTCACAATTTTTTATCTGTCAGACTTCCTATATATAGATCTAAACACAATGAAATGAACCTTCATCAACTTCAATTAATTTTATGATTGTGCATGTTTTTCTAAATCTCCTTCTTTCTGTTTGTTATGTGGGTACAGGATAAAAAGGTGATAACTTTCTCCTTGTGTTCACATTTAGGTAGTCGCTTAGTATTTTGTTCTCAAAAAGGTACATTTTCAGGCACTCATATGTCTACCAAAATCATACCCTGCCTTTTCCTTCTGATAGCTATGTAAATATCCAAGTCAACCTTTGAAATGAAATTGATGTTAAAAGGTTTTCAGTGGAAGTGTTCAGTAAAACTCTTTCTAGTTCAGTAATATTTAAGATGGCTATTGCATAAGAGTGAATATTACCTCTCTGTATTCAATACTGAGATGTATATCCTGGTAACAAAGCTGGCCCCTACCAGTGTTTGCACATTTTACTTTCCAATGAACTCCTACTGTTGTGTTTGTGTTCACTTCACTTTTAAATGTGGTTCCATCCTCTTAGCTTTGTCTTCCTATTCATTACTACCATTTAGCTTTCGAAAGCATTGATCATCATTCAAGCAGCATATACACTCACATGTTTGGTGTTTTTTGGTTAACAACCAAACTTAGTAACTGCAGGAATGATAAAGTTTTCTCTTTTTAAAATAATAATTTAAATTTATTACACTATAAAATCTCTCTTTTGTATTTTTCTCAAACAGTGAATAGTAATTTCAGTAATTTAGAATCATGGCCTGGTTCAGGGCTCAGATCTCTCTGCAGTTTTATGTTCATGTTTTGTATGTGCAGTTTGTTGCAAACTTAGTCAATGATTTAATTATATCTAAATATCTTGAAGGTGTATGCTCATTTTGTGGCTGCTCGCAGGGAAGAAAAGTGCCTGCAAAATGAATAGTCTAGTGAGGAATAATTTTTGTGTATTTTTGGGATTAGAAAGTGATTTGAATTGTGTCCAAGAATGTTAATTATCCAGAGTTGTCACCTCACACCTTCAGTTGTGAGCTTTGTAGGGAACAATACTTGTCATTCTCATGCAGTTTCATTAACCTGTCTGGAATGAAGACAGACTTGTGTTGTGTCCTTGGAGGAATGTAGTCCCACCACCCTAATCTCTCACTGCAGTGCTTATCAGAAAAAAAAGGTCAGAGCTGTTTGCAGAAGGGGTTAAAGAAGTAGCCTTTGCTTAATTGAACTGATCTGGTTTCTGCTTTATAACTTCATCAGATATCTAAGAATATTTACAAGTTTTAGCTTTTCTTTTACAGGGTATGAAAAAGAATAAAAATGATGCAAAAAAATTAGGACCTCTAAAGCTAGCTGCCCTAAATGGACTCACTTTGACTAGAATGCCTCTGCCAGATGAGGGGAAGGAAGAATCAACAAGAGCAACAAATGATGAACGGGTATGTTGGAACTTTTTAGTGCTTGATTTCTCTTTCACGCTAGTGATTTTTTGAAGATGAAGTGCATGTAAATGGTGCTTTGTGTTCACTTTAAAATCTTCAGCTTCAAAGCAACTCGAATACCGAGAATAGAAACAAAATGAAAAATGAGACTTGTGATTGATAAGTCATTGCTAGAAGTATTTGGTGTAACTCAGATTTTTAAGATGACAGTGATTCAGATTAGTTTATCCTTTGAACATATAGGAAGCAAATTGACTAATATCTACTTATACAGTTTTGGCTTAATTTTTTGCCAAATCTTTCTGTTTTCTCTCTTAATTCTTGGGTTTTCCAGACTGAAAATGTATGAAAATTAAAATTGAGTGTGAGTTTGAACTTAGTTGTAATTATAGTAATTCATCCAATTTTTACAATAAAGTTTGTAGTTAAATTGCATCCCCAGAGTACAGCTTGTGCAGATTGTATTTATCTGTTTTCCTCAGGTGGACCCCTGAAAATATAGATAGAACTTGTGTAATCTGCAGAAATTTTAAGTTCAGGAAAAGATCTGAGATCACCGAGAGGACGTCAGGTTCTATTATCTGAGGATCATTATTTGAGAAATATAAGACTCTATCTGCTTGTGTCAGGGTAACCAATGTCAGTAAATATACTTCAGCCTGCCTCGCATATTGTTAAATAGGTGCAGGGACGTGAAGTACAGTCAATATCCAGCCAGTGAAGGGCTATTTAGAATGGTGCTGTCATCACACGTCTGACCAGGGAGCAACTAGACACACCAAGCTCTGCAGTGATTATTATACATTCTGCAACCAGTAGTCTCTTTAGAATCTGGTTCTGAACATGGTTGGGCATCCTCAGCTGCATACCCCCTCTAGCTCAGTTTGTGGACAGTCACTGGGCAGGCATTAGAACCTAAAGGAACAGTCCTGCTCTTGCCAGCTGCAGTTTTAAGGAATAGGCCAAGAAAATTAATTGCAAGTGACACAACAGAAATTCAGTCTTGGAGTTAGAAGGTTTGGAGTGAGATCCATAGGAGGGAGATTTGACTGTTCCATTTCAACATAGTTGAAGTTCTTTTTGAGCTATATATGCTCTCCTTAAAGATGCTAAGGGACAGAAATTAACATTGTTATTAAGATACATTACTACATTTAGTATCTATATTGGTTATTTTCTCTTATTTAAAGCCATCATCTCTTCCTGGATTGACCTTTATTGAATTCAGCAATATTATTATTCAGCTAGCTCTGTGCAAAGTGTTGAGGTAAAAGAAGAATCCGTAAAGCCAAGTTAGGAAAAGATACGTCACTACACTTTCTCTTCAGCAGTCATGTAAAGGCAGAATAGATATCATGAAATGGGAGTAATTCCTAAAGCAGTTGAAAAGAGGTAATTGAAAGCAGACATGGGACATGAATGAAAATCCACACTGCAGATATTTTAAAGAGTTCAGTTTGTTCAATGTCGTTTTCATTGCTCAGCTTCATGTTCTTGCCAGTTTAAAAAAGTTTGAATTTAGTCTAAAGATGGCTTTAACATGGCCTAAAGATAATAAAGGAGTTTGTTTAGTTGATGTATTGATGTGCAAATTGTGTGTGATTGAGGTTTTACACCTTCCTCTGCAACATTTGGCATTACGGTTATTTGATACAAGACACTTTCCTGATCTGATGCCACAGAGCAGTTGCTGTGAGAGGCTGGGGACATGTGACATAGATGAAATTTTCTGGCTAAAATCTTAACATATTATTCCTCTAATTATTGTTGGCAAAGAGATGCTGAAATTCCAGAAGTGTCATATGATATAGAAAGAACTTGGTTTCGAAAGAATAAGTTGGGGGGAGGAGGAGGAGAGGGGAAAGGGAGCGGCTTCCTAAATAAAACAGACTGAATTTTACTAGTAGAAAAAATACTGGGTTTTATGCCTCAGCTGCAGCAAGAGGTTCTAACAAGGCTTTGCTGCTGTATACAGAGTTCAGTATCTTCAGCCTAAGAAAATGTGGAATATTGGTGGTGAATGATTAGTTCATTGACTGAGGCAAGTGTTTTGTTCTACATTATTAGAGTTTTTCCCTGTCCAAATGACAAAGTTGACTTTTTTTTTCTTTATTACAAGGTTAAGAGACCTTCTCAAATTGTGTAATCTAACCGTACTATATTGAGCAGGAGGATTAATGACTATGCCTTGTTCAAAGGTATTTGAGGTGATTTGTAGTATAGCATAGCTAGCTGGTTTGGCTAAGTATTTCTTTGCCCAGCTGGGTTGTCTTTATAGAAACTATTAAAAAAAAGTAATTTTTCTTTCACTGTTGTTATCCACAGTCTTTGTGACCTAATGAAGTATGACAGTTTTCACTTGAACAAAATTCATGCTGGTTAGGGTTGCTTCAGATTATTCTGATATGTTTATAAAAACATCAATATCTGGAAAAACATAGAAAAAGTATGTAGGAGAGGAAAATGCATAGATTTTATCCTTCATGAATTCTCTGTTAAAGTAGACTCACCTTGGAAGATGACTTTTTATGGTTACCTGTGTTCTGTCTTTCAGTGTAAAGTTCTGGAACAAAGGTTAGAGCAGGGGATGGTGTTTACTGAATATGAGCGCATTCAGAAAAAAAGACTTATAGATGGTGAGTGCTCAATAGCTCGGCTTCCTGAAAATGCTGAAAGAAACCGGTTCCAGGATGTCCTTCCTTATGATGATACCAGAGTAGAGCTAGTCCCAACCAAAGAAAATAACACGGGTTACATCAATGCGTCTCATATCAAGGTGAGAGAAATACTGTTGGAGAATTTTTTCCAGTTCACGTGGTAACTAAAAATGGGTTTGGCTCTCAGTTTTGGTTTGGTCAGATGAGTGGGAATCCCTCCATCTCTTTCTGACCTTCTGCAGAGGTTTCTTTGGGGAAAAGAGGAACCTGTTTTTCCTCATTACCTAGAATAATGGAGGGTTAATTGTTGGAGAGGTTTTCTGTATTTTGCTTCTGTATTGATCTGCTGTCTCCTTTCTCTCTCCATCTCATCTCTCTGTGGATTGGTGCTAACAGAAGGCATGTCTATTCTTCCCGGAGTTAAGAAGGCAAATAGCTTTATAACCAGCTGGGATGCTTTGCAATGATTATGATATTTTTGAACTGTAGTGACAATCCTTATTATTTCTTTCCCTCCTGTACTGTCAGACTAGATCCACAATAGACAGTAAGCTAGCTCCCAGCTTAATCTTTTTTGGATGGTTAAAGGGTCTGATGGGAGCCAGCAGGAAATCTGCTCTTTCATAATCTTTAGTTTCCCCCTTTTCCCAGGTTTAGCTCTTTAAACTCTGTTTAAAAAGTGAAGAAGTTGCAGGGTGACCTCAGGAACCTTCAGCACAGTTCATTCATTTTCATCATTTACCTACTTAAAGTGCAGCTGCAAGTGGCTTCATGCTTTCTCTGAAAAGAATTGAGATCTTCTGAGTAGCACTTGTGCTTGCGGTGCTGTGTGTTGTTTTGGGGGTTTTTTTTAGATCTGTTTGTACACTGACATGGAACCATGGTTTCTGTACTTCAACTCGTTCACAAATGTTGAGTAACTCTTCTGACCCTTCTCAAGCAAGATAATATTCTTGGAGGAAACATCAGCTAATTCTGACTTTAGTGCGTATGATAGCATTTGCGGCACCAGGGTATGAAAGCTTCTCTAAACCTGAATTGGCTAGAATATCTCAATTTCACAAAAGAGAAATACAGTTTTATTTACTTACTTTTTTAATGCTTATGATGTAAAATACATTTATTTAGCTCTGTGCCTATATAATTTCAAACGTTGTGTCTTATCTGCATCTAATGTGACAAGACGCAGCTGAAAAATGGGAGGTAGATATAACTCGTGGTGCACTCCTACTTCTGCAGTGTTGCTGTCTTTTTTCAGATTGTGCATCTTCAAATGTCTGACTTAAGAATTGTGGAAAGGGAGTTTTCAATAATTACTAATCTAATGTATTTCTTTTTACAGATCTCTGTTGGTGGCATAGAGTGGGATTATATTGCTACGCAGGGCCCTTTGCAGAATACATGTCAGGATTTCTGGCAGATGATCTGGGAACAAGGGATTGCCATTATAGCTATGGTGACAGCAGAGGAAGTGAGTATAAACTGAGTCAGGTTTCTCCCAGAAATTCTGCAATGATTTAGTTACGATCTGTCAGAGGAAGGGCATCTTCACTACAGCAAGAACACCAATCAAATATAAACTTCCAGTGACCTCTTTTCCATTCTGTCTTGCTTTGCTTGGCAGAAAGATGTAAATTTGCAAACTCTTTCTGCTGGAAAGTTGGTTTACTCAGTGAGAAGCTACAACACTGTAGTGGTACTTAGTAGAGGAGAGAGGCAGTTGTTACAGGAGCATTAGTTGTATGAATGTTCTTATGCTTCTTGTTAAGTGAGTGTTTTACTTTTAAGGAAAGTGGGCGAGAAAAAAGCTTCAGATACTGGCCACGTCTTGGTTCAAGACACAACACTGTAACATATGGAAGATTTAAGATCACCACACGATTCCGTACTGACTCAGGCTGCTATGCAACTACGGGTTTGAAGATTAAACATCTTCTCACAGGACAGGAGAGAACAGTTTGGCATCTGCAGTATACTGACTGGCCAGAGCAGGGCTGTCCAGAGGATTTAAAGGGATTTCTCTGTAAGTTGTATTTAATAGCTTTGTTCTGGGGTTGGGTTTTGGTTTAGTTTTTTTTTTTTTTTTTAATTCCTCCTGAAACAGCTGCTATACGTGAATTTGCTTTTTATAAGCGTGCCAAACATTCTGCTGAAAAAGGTTTCTTCACACCAGCAAGAGAAACTGAATTATATTTTTGTCAGGAATATACCTGCTGGTTTGTTAAAGTGACTGTTTATGTTTAAAGCCAAATATATAATTTACTAAAAAGTCATGCAGATTAAAATGTAATTGCATCACATGCTACACATTTGAGTATGTTCCAGCAGTAGCAAGATGGCCACAGGCCGTCCTTGGCGGGGAACAGGGGAACAAGGCAAGGAAAGCCTTACAAAAATTAGATGATCTTTATAGTTCTGTATTGCTTTGGTTGGGATATGACTTGTGATTTATACAGTGCATCATTTTTCTGTGGGATGTCACTTGTTAAATTACTACTTTTCTGATGGTTGTATGGCATAATAGCACGGCTTATGAGGCTTCATCTCCTGACTGTATTATTCTTATCTTGTTCAACTTAATAGCATACTTGGAAGAGATACAGTCAGTGCGGCGCCATACGAACAGCACTGCGGATCCTAAAAACTCTAATCCTCCTGTACTGGTACATTGCAGTGCAGGTGTAGGACGAACCGGAGTGGTCATACTGTCAGAGATCATGATCGCTTGCTTGGAACACAATGAGGTGATCTCTTTTTCTTTCCTGTGCTTTAAAAAAAGTTTAGTAGCAGAAGAGTAAATAACCTGGCTAATAAATATTTTATGGCTGTTCATGTGAGCTTTCCCAAGATGTGGCCTTTGGAAAAGCCCTTACAACTATGGTTGAAAGAGGTCTTGGCAATTCAAGAGTAGTTAAGAACCTTCTAGAGTTGCCCACTGGGTACTGCAGTGCTCATTTGCATTGTTGACTTAATAAGATGTTGAATCACTGAGTGGAACAAGGTATGCCCTAGGCTGCTAAGCATATTTCAGGATTTTACCCTTACTTTACCACTTTTGCTTCATGCCTTAGTTTTAATGGATAATATTAAAGGACATGCTTTGTAGCCAGTCTCTGTGCTTGCTATTAAGTATTTTGTTTCTGAGTGTAGTAGTATTTGCAGTATCAGTCTCTGCTGAGGACAAAGCAGTAGTTTAATAGAATAAAACCTGGTCTTATCAGCTTTTAGCCAGAAGTGAACAATTGTAAAGTGTTTATCAATAATACAGTATGCCAGCTGAGACTCAACCGATTGTTTCGTTGTGTATCCCTGTCCTAACACTGTGAAAAACTTCTGCACCCATTAGATTTGTGAAGACCCATACCCCATCAGATAGGCAAGTTTAACATTATGTGTATTTCACAAATGAGGAAGTTAAGGTAGGTGTGGTCAGTGGTGTAATGCAGTCCATACTGCAGGCACGCGCAATGAATTGTCAGATTCTGCTCTTAGGTCACTGGTACTGCTCTGAACCTCCTTCTGAGAAAGGACATGCCAGTCTCCTTGCTCACCAATCACTTGTAATGGTTTGTTCTCTTCTTCCAGATGCTGGACATCCCACGAGTGCTGGACGTGTTGAGGCAGCAGAGAATGATGATGGTGCAGACTCTTTCGCAGTACACTTTTGTCTATGGAGTTCTTATTCAGTTTCTCAAAAGTTCTAGACTTATATAATCCCTGCCACTTCCTAAGGGACACTGCAAGAGTTTACAGAAAGAAAATTACGGTTGTGCAGGCAGACCTGTTCTCACTGGTGTTTTCTTCATATGATGAATCACACAGTTACCTTTTAGGGCTGGTATGTGACTGTTAAATGCAAATCAGTGTAACAGTCCCTGCAAAGCAGGATCCTCACTGGACTAAATTCTTCCCATGTTCAGCTGCAGTCATATTAGGGAATGATTTTACTTGTACTGGTCTCTAGTACTTGTATACGTTCTTTAGAGTGGTTACTCTGGGCAAAAACTAAGTATCTTATGGAATTGAAGTACATGGCCAGTTTTACTAACGTGTTAAAACGTAATTGTTAACTGCAAAAGCTAGAATCTGTAGATGCACATGGGATGAGAAACATGCTCCTTGGGAATATCAAGGTCTTACACAGTTTCATTCTGCTTACAATTTTATATTTAGAACAATATATCTATATATTTTAAAATGAACTTTTGGTTTCCTCTGGTTTACTCAGCAAAATTAGCAGCTCTTAGGTATTTTAAGCTGTTGCTTGAAGGACAGTTGTTTTTATATTCAGCTTTTTTTAATTAAAAAAAACACACCACCACAACCCAAAACTTGTTAAACAGCATAATATTTTTGGAAGAGAAGACTGACAATGTTTGAACTAACTTTTCAAAAATCATGCAGAAAGTACTAGGGGAAGCTATGGGTAGTTAGTTGTAGTGCTGTGTAATCAAACTGACAGGTGAAAGATGATGTGAACTGTTGATACCTTCCATTTGAGCGGAGGCATGTTTACCTGTTGAGTTGTGGGCAACAAGCAGGGGAAGAATATTCTAGTTATCTACAAGGTTATTGGAAAAAATGGATGAGAGAAAGTACATATTCAGTATTTTTCATATATTTAGAGGACAGTTTGATTTTACTGGCTGAAATCAAAGTGGATGCAAATGTTCTAAGCACTTTTTTTGCTCTGTTATTTATGTAGCTAAACATAGAGACTATAATAATGCATTGTTTTATATGGTAATATACCATTACTAACCTGTTATTTTAGGAAAAGCCTTTAAAGTTGATGAAGTGAGAGAACCAAAACTGGAGTAAGAAGGTGTATAGTGGCAAAGCGGAACTGATGGTATGAAACACAATGGAGGCGGTGTGGCTGCTATGATTGCTGGTTTACGCAGTGCAAAGATGGCCATTAAAAATGTTTATGCTTCCAGTCAAGAAAGCCTTTAAAGCACTGGAAGTTTCTGTAGAATCTTCAAAATTATTTTGTCAGTATTAGAACAGATTTTGCTAATGCTGTGCAGTGTTGCAATGAAGACTATCTACAGAAGTCATTTGACCTGCAGAATTTAAGAGCTCTTAGAGGTAACACTGGAGATGTAGGTATTTTAGTGGCTGTGTAAGTGGCTGAGTCAATGGCTGTGGCATGGACCTGAAGATGAGGTGTACCTTTGGTAGTTTCCATTTTGTCTCATGGGTCTAGTCTGATGATGGTATCCCTAAGTAATCCTCTGTCTGTGGTTTTCAAATGGGGACAGAGTGGTTTTACCTCCCTTTTCAAGTGTTTTGAGATGCTGAGTTGAAAATCCCTATCCAAAAGTGGGCTGTTAGTTTGTAGATTTCTGGTTTAAGTTCCAAAAAACCCTGTGGTAGTCCAGTCTGCAGGCATGTTTGAGTGTCCATTTCCCTTGATACCTGCTTAGTGAAGTGAAATGAAACTGATAGTAATTTTTGTCACTGGTGAAATTGTTATTTTTCTCAGCTGTAACAAGGGCTTGGAAACTATTCTGAATAATTAAAACCCCTTCAAAACAGTAATTGTCTCCCAAAACATTAATTAAGAATAATAAATAGGTTGCCTCAATTTCCTGTGTAATAAGCTACCTCCATAAAGAAAAACACGCAGTCCACATGACATTGTGTTAATATGACATTCTGTACAAAATGTATTACTTTAAAGCACAGTAGATTAATCTAGTGCATTTGGTCTGCTTTGAGGCAGTCAGAATTGTTCTAATCTCAGTAAAATTAAGATTGAATATTTCAGATGGGGGAAAAAATAATTTTTTTTATAACTGTAAAATGCCTAGGAATTATTAACTGCCAAATGTAAAACTGGAAGTCCTGAAGAAACCAGTTACTGAAGACTGCTTCTTTATATACAAATCTTGCAAACAAACCAATTTGACATATCCGTGTTAATGGAAGTATTGGAAGAAACAAATATACTTGGCTGTTTGTATCATGCTGTGTTTTAAAAACATTGCTACTTTTTGCCACAGTTCACTTCTATCTTCAGAAATATTTTTGAATGGGAAGGTAAGCTTTAAAATGTAGCTTGTACCATTTCCATTTCTAAAGTTTGGAGTGTGATCTTCATAACCAGATACATGCAGCTTTTAGTGAAATTACATACAACCATAACTTCAAGCAACAATTTTTAGCTGTTCAGCAGTTACTGGGATAGAACATCAGTGTGAGGCATTAAAAGGAGCAGTTAAGCAATTTAATCCAAATTTTATGGGATTATGTGAGGGGGTTGAGGAAATGTGTCTCTTTTGGCTTTCTTTTCTGTTTTGCTGAAAGAAGTTGTGTTCACTTTTAGAGGCAGTTACTCTGTAATCTGGTAGTCTCAGACTTGATTTATTTTTTTAAGTGTTAACACTGCTACCTCCTCCACTTCAGCTTTCAGATCTGTCCATCAGCAGTCCATTTTTGCATTAATAGACTTGACCTTAATAGACTTGACTTTAGGTGAGTTTTCCTACTGAAGATAGCAGGATTGCTTTTGTATGTAAGCATATGGCTCCATGTAAGCACTGAAAATAAGCAGTTTCTCTTCTAAAGATACCAAATGAAAATAAACTTCACAACCTCCTGTAGCAAAATTAATTTTAAAACTATTGTTCAGATTTTCAGTTAACTTCTAAAAGGAAGTTCAGGTTTTGGCACTTTGTTCTGAGCCTTGAAAAGGGATGATTTTTATGTGTAGTTGCTCTGGATGCTTCATAAAGTGTTGGTCACTGTAAGAACACCCACTGTCCAAATCCAGTCACAGCGTGAGTCAGAGGTGGATTTATTTGTCAAAAGCTTAAAATTCCACTGTAAGCCTGTCCATTTTGCCAAATGTGCTTCTGTTTTTATGGGAATGAAACCAGATTATTATGCATGATTTGAACTGACTTTTTTTTAGTAAGAAAAGTTGTATGGAGACATTCTTGCAGTAAATGGCAAAGATGATGCTGATCTCTAGGGATGTCAGAGCTCTCAGGGATAAATAAAGGTGCTATATACTGTGAAGAGACAGATTTGACTGTCTTTTGTGGGGTAGGTGGAAAGCGCTTTTTAGGATCAAATTCAGTGAGGAGTCAGGAGAAGAACCCACAAATTGTAGTAAGGGTTTCTGCACATATGATTTCCTTGGTTGCTTTGATGAGAGATTTTTTGGCCAGTGAATTTTTGTAGTCTTGGGCTAGTAGCTGCTCTCTAAGAACACAAGTCAGAGCTCTGTTTGTTGCAAAGATGTCACTGACTTCACAGGTTTAGCTGTAGGCTGCAAATCACTCCTCGCCCTGTTCTGGGAGGGGGAAGCTCTGTGATACACACGGGAGTTTTGCATAGCTTTTCTGCGGCCTGCACAGCAGTGCGCTCCTTTTTCTGCCGTCCTCCATGAAGAGCAGGAAAAGTCTGATGGGTTAGGATTGCTCTCATTGTGATACCTCTTACACAAGTGAATGCTAAAAACTGCAAGTGCAAGGTGCTGTGGTTTATATCTAGAAATACATTTAATTCAAAGCAGGTGAGCAAGGCGAAGTTCCTGTAATTTCTGTGGGTGAAAAGCTGCTCTAAGCTGTCATCAACACTTAGAAAAAAAAAAAGTAAAATAAAGTAATAACAACTAAAAGTAAAATACATGTGTATTATAATGGAAAAAATTCTTGGCATTTTGAGAAATGTATTTTTGGCTCCTCTTGTAATCCTGTCTATCTTTTTTTGAAGTGGATGACATTTGGAGCAATTTTCTCCAAAAATAGCTTCTTAAACTTAATAAATAAGACTACCTGAGGCTGCTGCTACATTTTTCTTGTTGGAGCAGCTGTTAAAGTTGAGTGGCTCATAGATTTCAGTGGCCTCCGGACCAAACTTGGTAACTGCAGGGTCATTTGTCATACAAGCCAGCTGTGTAATGAGACCTCAGTTTAAGTATCTGTAGCGTTACTAAAACCCTGGACTTAAAATAGTCAACTCATTACTATATTTCAATAGTTGGTTCAAAACATTAATTTAGAAGAAACAGCACTTCAGTTGCTAAGAACTGTCTGCTTTAGAGTGTAGGGTTTTTTTCCAATGCTGCAAAGTCATGCAAAGCCAGAGCCCAGTCATGCAAGATGCAAAATTCCTGCAGTTCTTCCTGATATTGTAGGAATTAAAATGGGCTTATTGCCAGTGAAAGCTTGAGCCCTTACAGCATGAATACTCACATGTCTGCTTTAAATTTAAATACAGATTACAAGAATTAACCAAAAGAATGCAGTAGGAATGTGCATACATGAAGCTACAGCATTCAAAGGAAATGTAGGTGAGATAGTTCGGAAGAAATTCTCTTGTGAAAGGACAAAATGTTGGAAGTAGAGATTGAGAATTTGAGGAATGGGTGAAGGCATTTGGAGGAGGATTTGGAACATTTTGTATCCACAGTAGAGCTGCGAGAAGGGTTTGATTCATATGGTATGTTTTTCATGGCATGGTGGGGTAAGTGAACATGTAGTCATAGGTGTTATTTTTACTGGCTTTTTAAAATGTGATTTTTGAAACTCCAAACATTTTTTTTTCAGAGGCTCGGTTATTTCTACATATCTTCCCTTCCAAATGTATTTAATGCAATTTGCCAGCTCAGTTTCCGTTTACTTACTAAAGGTCAGATTTTTCAAACTATGGTCTCTGGTTTTATACATGCCAGCTGCAGGGGGAATGGGCACACATGCAATTTTGCAGTAATGATTTCTAGTGGATGCAGGTTAGATGATTTGAAAGTCTGAATACTTTATGAATGCAGGCAGGTGTTTACAGCAAGAGTGAATTGCGCCAGGTTAAGGCTGGGCTAAAAATCAGGCCCTTGAAATGTGGAATTTAACATGTGCTTAGAAATTATGTTGCAGTGCAGCATTTGCAATACAGTGACACTAAAACTTCCAAGAATCTCCAATACTAGGCTAAGGTAAGGGAAAACAATCTTAAACTTCTACTGGCTGTTGCAAACACATCTGTAAAAAAAAAATATTTCTTAGTAAGATCTTGCTGGGGACCAGCTAACTTGGTGCATTCTCTTGACATCACACTTGTTAATTTAAGGTCTACAAGGGGTGGAAAAAGGATTTGTTAACTTAAATGAGCATTTTAAAAACAGTTGCTAAATGGCCTTTGGTTCTGTTATTTGCTATTTTCTACATGATGCTGTGTTCAGTGATGAAGAATAACATCTAGTGTATTTATTCTTTAGAAGTCCATTCTTCAGTTCTAATTAGGGAATGAAGATAGAAATCAAATGCAAAGAACCTAATGAATAGAGTTTACAGCAGATCCAGCCTGTGGCAAGTTGGAGGGCAAGTCTGTAGATACTGCAGTTTTATTTTGGTTCAGATATGTGGCAGTCAAAACTACCAAATTTCAGTTTTGTGAGCACAGTTTCAGAAGGTGCCTAACCTTATAAAGGGAATTTAAATGCTATTTTTCCATTTGGAAATATTTAGGTAAAATTAGGAGACTTTTAAAATACTTTAAAGACTTTGCAAATGCCATTAATTCTTAGAATGGTAGGGAACTTGCTGGGGAAAAAACATGTAAAATCCTCTAGTCTGTTACCTTGCTAATCCTGGATTCTGACAGACAAAGTGTATATGCCCTTTACGATACTTTCTTAAATTGCTTTGAAATACCCAACATATCTGTCCTCTTCATGGCTGATTTGGGGGCACTTGGATGGTAATTTTAGAGGCTTGACCTGGCAAATGAGTAAGTGTGTACACTCCTGCACATTGCTGAAATCTCTTCATTCAGTTAAAGCAAATGGGTGTTAGAAGTCCTTTCAGCAGTTTTGTAGGATTGAGTTGTTAATGTCAGAGGAATGCAGGGTCTGGCTCCATTTCCTTCTTTTTTCATTGGAGCCAGTATCTAAGGATTTAAATGGGACTTTGTTTAAACAGTAGCAAACATGAAGTATTATTTTCTAGTACTAAGCTAGTGGTTAACATGTTTATTTTTGCTGTCTTGTCACCAATACTGTAAAAATGTATAATCAAAACAGCTTTAATTCTTGTAAAACTGAAATTGGTTTGTAAAACAATGTACAAATTTTGTTTCATAGACAGAAAAGCTTGTATTACTGAATGTAATATATGTGAAATGAATATATTATAATCTATTTTTGCCATGGAAATAAATATTTGAAGCAACTATGAATTTTTGTTACTCCATTATTAAAAGAAAAATCAGTTTCAGTGAGTAGTCCTAGGTTTGCTGTACACAAAGTTGTTATCCCTCTTCTACCTCCATCTCAGTATGAAGATAAAACTTGCATGGTCAAATACTAATAGCTGTCATCTTTGTGGCAGGAAGGTCTTGCACCTGCTGCCTCCACCCCATCGTTATTTTTTATAATGTTTTGCATTTTCTAAAGCTATTTTTAGGATTGATCATTTCCCTGTAGCCTTTAAGTGGAGCATGGATAAAAAGGTTTTGAAAGGTGAAAAACCCTTCCCAAAAGCATGTGAGAAAGGAAACAGTTGATTGTACGCTTAGTATCATTGGAGTTGCTACCAATAGCTAGCGCTGAATTTTTTCTTCATTTTGTAATTGACATTTACTCAAAAAGGGAGGTGGTGCAAAAGGCTTGCTGTGTAGCACTGGTGCAGCACAAGACCGTATCATGTTAAATGAATTGCACGCTGGACATTGCCGTTTCACGCTGGACAAGTCCATTCCCACTATCTTTGCTAAACACCTGATGCCCTGCCCACTTAACTGTATCAGGAACCACCAGGCTTTTAATTAAAATTTGCCTGCTAGGTATGCTCAGTTTGATGGCATTAATCAACTTAAGACAGTAACATACTACTTCTCTGATAAATTCCTAAGTCATTGGGAATGTTCTATGTGATGGTTAGTGTGGCCAAAGCTCCCTTATTTGACATGGATTAAAAACCAGAAGAGGAAAGTGTGACTTCCTCGGGCTCTTAGGCACAAGGTAAAAACGCTCAGCAGTTCCGCTCAGACTTATTATTTATATTGGGTTTAGACCTGAGGCAAAGCTTTGTACAGAAACCTAAATTTCCCCTAAATTCAAACCGCTCTAACTGTAGCTGTTATTTTCCAGCTACTGTAAAATCCCCATTAGAGCCTTCTGGTGGCCAGAGCTGGCTGATAGGGAAGCAGCTTGATTCTTGATTTGGCACAGCTGGCCAGCAGCTTTCTTGGGCAAGAGCTCCAGGACTTGGTACAAGAGCAGCTCAGGTGAGTTGATGAGGGAGGTTCCTAGTCTAGTGCCTTGACTAGGGGAGCTGAAGTAGCTCATTGTTAGGGTTGTTTGGATCTGGAATGGCTGTGGATAGATGAAGACTGTATGAAACTCAGCAGTGCTAGGTACCTATCTGGAAGTTTTCCATGTGACAGTTGCTCTGTTTTGGATCTGACGGGGATTTTTTAACACTAATTCCTTTTCCCTGAGGGGTCAATGACAGCATATGAACGCATGTGTTTTCTCTCCACTATTTTTATGAGTGTTCCCTGGAAGGCTGGACTCTGCATGAAGACAGAAGCTGCCCAGTGCCACAGAAACGTTACCAGTTTACCTCCTGCAGCCTGAGAACTATGTATGATGATCACAATTGGTGAGTCTGATGGGAATGTCACTTCTGCAAGGAGAAACAGGAGAATGGTGGTGTGGGAGAGCTAGAGCTGAATGGGGACTGGATGAAAGGTGAGTGCTCATCACCGCTGAACTAAGCAAGTTGTTTTGTATCGCTGTATATCCCATTGGCTCAGTCTGGCTCTCAGGCAAGTTGAACTTGCTGTGGTCAGCACTTGTGTTTGAGTGATGGCAGTTCTGTGGCTCCAGTGGAACATAATGCTTCAGGTAGTGGTGGCTCTGATATTTAAAGGCTAGTTCTGTCCCTATCACAATTGTTTTAAACTGGCCTCATTAATTAAAAGAAAAAAACAAGTGTAAGTAGGAAAGGGGTGAGCCTGGGACTACTTTACCACAAAATGTCTGCATAGGGTTGACGACTTGTCGTAACATTTGAGTTCATGGCATTCTTTGGGAGCTTTTCTGGGGCAAGGACTTCAGGGCACATGCGTGTTCTAGGGCTCTCCGCTTGCAAAAGGGCACAACATAGATGTGGGAGCTGGAAGGTGTAGGTAAAGCTTAGAATTCTATCCCATTTCTGATCAATCACATCTCCCAAACTGATCTGCATGACAATCTTTCACACAGACACCTAAGTTTAAACATAACATTTGCCATTCCCAGCATACCAAACCAGTAATATTTGCCACCCTGCTTATTCTATGGATTTAAGTTATCTGCTGTAATAAATAAAACAACCGGAAAAGACTTGGAGGGCGTGCAGAGGAGGCTTCTTAACCTAAGCTACTTAGTTCAGATTATTATTATTATTAGCCGTTTCTAAAGTGACAATCATGTGCCTTATATAAATTTAGAAGGACATAAAATCCTTCTACAAACAGACCCCAAATTACGATACACAAAGGCAAATGAAGAATTTCTGCTTATGTTAAGTACCTATGAAGAAAGCTCCCATCAAGCCTGGCTAATAACTGATAATCAGTGATTTGAAGGAACAGCATACTTTGTGTGTATATATGTATATCTGATTTCTTCTGCCTGCATACTGTGCTATTCATGACTGATTAAAATTGAAAATCTTTCCATTGACAAAATGTTTTGCAAAAATCTTTAGGAAGTTAGAAGATAGTTTGGTTTTTTTTTTTTAGTAATGTGGAAGTTATTATTTTAGCAGATTTATCTATTTATCTGTGTTTCCTGCACCATGGTAGTATAGAAATAAATTTCATTTGTTCTGAAGTGACTATCTATCTCTGAGCCTCCAGAGACAGTAAATGATCACTCTGCATTTCAAGAATTTGAGTTGTTTCCCGAAGACCAGGAGGTGGAGGTCTCCATCACTTTCAATTCCATCAGTCACCAAATGTTTACTTCTCTCCCTGAATTGGGAGAAGCAATTTAATTTGAAACTATAAATCTTAGGGAATTGTACTGACTCAATTTTCCTGTATAAGCCATCCTTTCTCAGACACATTAAAAATACGACATTATTTCCTGATTCTTGTGGTCCTGATAGCTGTCTTGTAGAAGTAGGCCAGCTATGATAAGCAGTAGATCTGATTAGATTTTTTGGGGGGGATGACTTCTGGCTTAAAAAAGTGAAGTATATGGAGAAGAATCAAGTCTATCAAAACTCAGGGTTGTGATTCAGTTCCTGACAGCAGCTCCAGAAGGAGGAAAATTCCATGCAACTCAGTGGCTCAGCCAGTCTGAGAGAGCTGGCCTGCTGATCCCACTTGCTATGGTGAAATATCCCCCTGGGACTCGGGGCCCAAGGACTTGCTCCTTCCAGGGTGCTGGTAGATGATTCTTTCTTCCTCTGTCCTGCTGGATGGCTCTTTCAGTGTTACTAGCAAATGATCCCTGCCGCCTTCTGTAGATGGACTGTGACTTTTGCTAGAGTGCATGGGTTCCTGTAGCAATTACCTGTCCAAATGAGGACATCTGTTTTCTCCTTCATAAGAAGAGGGGAAACACTGCACTATGTCAGTTGTTAGGATCAGTAATTATGAAAGAGGAGGAAAGTGAAGTTGTTCACCAAAAGTAGAAACAAATGTAGATGGTTGATGAAGGATTTGTTGTCTTCTCAAGTTTCTCTTGGGTTTTAAAGGGCAGAAGGAGCTGTTCCACAGCCACCTCTATCAGAAGAGCAATAGGAATGCAAACAGCAGGTATTAAATACAGTAGCTTTGATGCACTGTGAAGAAACAATGTACCTAAGGAGTGTTGCTGAGTGTGGGCACTGCAGTCAGAGCAAAACTTATCCTTGGTGCCATGGTGTTAATTAGGAGCACTGCCAAGGTGAGTTTAGCACTTTCAGTGCATGTGTGCCATCAAGCTGGAAATAAAATCCTCCATTGGAGTCTTAGCCCTCTGCACAATGCTGGTGTTTAACCAGTGACAAATAAGCAGAACTGAGGCCAATTTACATTCTCTGTTGAAAGAAACTGTAAATACTGCACTAATACTACAGGCTGAATTGTCTCGATACCTGTGAAGGTAACTTTGGCCGTGTGCTGGCTCGTCCCATTGTTCACATGCCCCGTAGTAGTATTGCTGGAGAGTGCCCGAGAGTGCATCATGGGGGCTTATGGCAGCGGTGTGCTCTCACCTGTCAGCTGCTTCTTCCCGTAAAGGGATGGACAACAAGGAGCTGGTTGTGGAGATGTACCTGGTAACCCTTTGGGGAGATCTGATTGCACTATGAAGTGAACTGACCAGAGGCTCTTAAGAAGTTCAGATATTGAGGAACAGCCATGGAGAAAACACATGCTATGGAAAGCTACAGTGAAGGCCTTTGAAAGACCAGTGTTTATGCTGAAAGCGTGTATGTTGTAAGGCTTAAGACTCTCAAGGTGGGAGAGGAGGACCCATCATGTGAGCTTGTTTCTGGGGAAAGGAAAACTGAGATGAGAGCTCGAGGAGCTCTTAGTTCTCTCAGTCTACTGTTATCTGAGATGGTTGTGCCCAACATTTGGGAAGCCTCATAGCCAGCTCCCAAACCTATGCTATCTATATAAACTCTGGTCTTGCTTGTGTCAAATGTCAGGAAAAGGCAGAGTGCCAGATGCCTCAGAGCTGAATTTCTGGCTAAGAGGCTACTCCTTGGAGGTCCTGCAAGGAATTCTCAGGCTTGCAGGAGAGCTGATGGCCTATGACACGTTGCTTCACTTCTTATTTGGCATGCCAGCATGCTTTTGAGTGAGAGAAACAGATAGCTGGGAAGAGCTGGGGTCACCTCACAGTTCTGTTACTCATCTCCTGGAACTGGGCTCTCGCTGCTGTGAGATGTAAGGTATGCCGCAGCCCTCACACAGATACTGTAAGGGGAGTCCTGCAGGCTTGCTGAATTCCTGGGATAACTGCAGAGAGCCCTGCACCTCGTGCTACAGATCACGCTGCCCGCCCTCGGCAAGAATGGGCAGCATAGCTCTGCGCCCTGCCAGGCCCAGCAGGCTCAGTTTCTCTCAAGTTTCAGCTGCCTCCCTACTCCATTTGTGTAGCGTTTACTTGCCCTTCTCAAGGTCTGCCTTCGTTGCCCCAGTGCGGTAGGGCTGGAAGGATTGCGTGGGACACCGGGTGTGCTGCAGGCCGTGGATGCGTTTGGGGCCTCGGGCATCCCTCCAGCCTGAAATGTGGCACTGGCTGGGGAGCCCACAGCTTGTGTAGGCCGGTCTCACGGTTTAACAAATGAGTGCAATTGTAAATTCTGTGTGTTGTCACAGGGTGTGAGGCACACCTCCTGCCCTTTGCTTGCTGCTGGATTTAGCTTAATGGGTGAGCTAAAGGGATCGGGCCCTTTAGGAGGCCTGAAGACAGAGCCCAGCTGCTCTGGAGGCTTTCTACAGAGAACAGTGAGTCCTGTGCACAGTAGACACAGCATTCTTAATTTTGGTTCCCTTCACTTGAATTAACTCTTCTTGTTGCCACTCCTGGGCTGCCTGACACCCTTGGTTTTCTCAGGTGGTTGAGGTGGAGATGAGCTATGGGTGCTCTGCAGCTCAATGGGTTATCTGTCATGTCAGTGGCAACTGCTCATTCTTCTTCCCTTCTCAGCTTAACCCAGGACACCAGCAATGCTTTATCCCTGTGACATGCCCAGCTTCCGCTGGCCCGCGACCTGCTTACAGGCTTTGAAATGGGATCCCTTGACTGGCTGTGACCCACGCTGGTGCAATGGCTTGTGCAGCAGTTTAATTTACCACTCACCTGTTTGCGTATCGCTTGCTTTGCTACTTGGAATAGAAACTGGACATTTCTGAATGGAGCGGATTTCACTATTGATAAAGGAAACAGGAAGACTGGACTGCTTGTGAGTGTCTGGTTTGGTTGTTTTGGAGAGAGAGAAATGTTTTTATTAAAATCACTGGTTGCTGTTCTGTTCCTTGTAATGTGTGTACATACCAGATGTTAGCTCCTGAGCCATGGGAACAGCAGAGTTCCCATGCCTGAGAAGTGCGAGAGGGAACGGTTTGGTGGTTCTAGAGATAGCCTGATGTTGCTTTTCGGCATATTCCCCTGCTTTGGGTGTCAAAAACTATGTCTATGGGATGCTGGAGTTTCCCATAACTCCCTGAAGTACACCCTGACTTAAAATTTTATGGGTTTCCCCTTTTTCATTAATTTTTAGGTCTCAAATGATCAAATACAAATACTACAATACAGAGGTGGAAAAATTGAGGGAGCCCTAAAATACGTTTGAAGACCAGTGTTAACGAGTGGCATCTACTTTCTACTCTGCACCTGTGTTCCACCTGATAATAGGTCTCATTTTTTTAAAAGATGGAATAAATATCAATTTCTCTTTCCCATTTTCTTTCTTCCTACATTCCCTTTAAAATTAATCTTCCATTGCTATTTCTTCTTCCCCCAGGCCCAGTAATGCTACGTTTCATTGGTGCTCAGGCACAGAGGAACAGCAGCAGTGCACTGAAGGGTGTTACTGGGATGTCATGTTGGTTAGAAGCTGTGCTGTCACTGCATTGAAACAGCCTGAGTTGGGTGCTACAAATGAATTTCCTTGACCTAATTTTTACTTACGCTGATGCTCCAGTACTCTTGTTAATACTCCCGGCACAGATCATGGCTGAGAAAACAGTAGGCTTTGAAGATAAGAGTCGGGTTTGTTACAGAGCGAAGTAAGAATATATGAGGCTTCTGTCCATTTGAAGTAAACATTGATAGTAAGCATTTGTTCATCACTCACATAAATCTGTGCAGAAATAAGTCTTTACATCACAGATCACAGCTGCCGATTGCTCTTAAGTCTGTTACTTCCAAAGAATTCAGATTTGTAATGGTGTTGTGACCACCTTGATCTGCTATGGCTTAGGCCAAGACCTGAGTATATGCAAGTATATTTTACCAAGTAAAAGGAAACTCAAAGTGATGAGACAGAAGAAAAAAACCACAAACAACCTTCAGAAAGAAATCAAAGCTTGCACTGTTGATTATTTTTATCAGTGATGGGGGTCTCTCTTGTGTATCAATCTGCTTAAATAATTTACATTTGAAGAACCAGCTTAAAGTAAATGTGAATAAAAGGGAGAAAGTTTTAAGCCCTGGACAGCCTGAAAATTTATTTTTGGATCTGTAGATAAATGTTATCTATATAAAATCAATTAGTTTAACTAGAATGTTTTTTTTCCCCACTATCTGGTAGGAATGGCTGTACAATGAGAAACAAATTCTTGGACTGGGTTGGCCGCTCCAGCTGCTAGGCTCCTGGAGTGTGTAATCTTCTGGTTCTTTACCAGAAATTTCTCTCTGGATCCAAGAAACGTTCACAGTTACAATTTAAGCAGACAGATGCTTTCTTTGTAAAAGGTCTGTTTTAATGAATTTATTTACTCTTTTAAGTTCTATCTACCCAGAAAAGAATCGTCATTGGTGTTCTGACAGCTCATCAACAGGAAAACTCAAACAGATGGTTGAGGAACTGGTTTTGCTTATTTTTTTCCTACTTGCACTCCAGGAAATGACTGTCATTATTTGCAGCTTTCTGTGAGGTGATGTCATGACCACTTTCACTGCTGTGGGTTTTTTTTTTTTTTTTTTTTGTGGAAGTTAAATGTGAAATTCTTATTCATGTCTAATCAGACTCATGTTGACCACAAGCCAAAGTTTAACGATGACATGCAAGTTATACAGTGTAGTGATGAGGGGGAGGGGGAACCCTCATAAATGCCATCACTGACCAAGGCTCAGAATGGAGGGCCCCAAGAGTAGGTGAAATCCTGGCTGAGGAGCAAAAAGCTTTTATACTTGGAAACATCTAACCACACTCTTTAGTTTCCAAACCAGTCCCTCTATGTTAAAATTGTTCATACAATACAAACCATAGTTTCCTAGGTGCATCCTGCCCTTCAGCTCTGTGGGGTAAGGAAGAGAGAGGGAGTTTCCTTGGGGAGGGGAAAAGGACTTTGATGACTTGTGACTGGGGACAAACCATCCCTGTACTGTACTGCAGGTGTGTATCTTTTTGACAAGCCAGGCTCTGATGGAGGGATGCATGTTCTTCTGTACTTTTCAGAGAGCCAAAGCACCCAAGCTGCAGGCCAGATTTACCAGATCACCAGCTGAGTGTGGCAGATGAAAGGCTAGTGCCCATCTGCACAGCTGCATGTACATGGCTAAAAAAAACCACCTAATCTGCTGTTACTGTCAACAAGTGTAATTTATTATTGCGGCCAAGGCAGCCAGGAAAAATGCCTTTTGCTTTTGTTGGGAATTATGTTCTGCACTGAAATGCTGATGACTGTGCCAGAAATGTTGCTTTTTTCACTAGAGTTTTTTGGAGATTCCCCCACCCCCAAAAAACTTATGCTTCATAAGAGAAGCAGTGGTCTATGTCTATTGGAGCTACACGTAGCTACCATCAGACATCTGGCTTACAGAATCAATAGTCTTTGGTAGACAGAAACTCATGAACAACTGAGAAGCAGGTGGTAGTAGCTGTATGTGTGAACTGTAACCACTGGGGTTTGTCCTTGGAGGAAGCAGATTAAGACCAACACTAAGAGGTATCTGGGGACAGGCTTTATGTCTTTCCTAAGGCTTCTTATAGTTCCTTACCTACAGCAAGACAGTATAACTTCCTGGCATTTCCTCAGAACCTGTTGAGTTCATTCTGCAGTGACGTGAATGCCAGGTAATAACTGTACTCTTTAGACAAAGAAAGTTGGGGTGATTTTGTGCAATGCATGCGCTAACTTCAATTTAAACTTCAGTCATAAAATCAACTCCCTTTTGTTCATTTGCTGTACAAGATGCCTGATGTGTCTCTTCCACTAGATAGTCCTAGTTGTCACTCAGTAACCAACTCAATCTTTTTTCAAAACCAAAGTTTGATGCAGAATGCTATGCCAAGGTGGTCAGTGCAAGAAATTGAACTGTGTACTTTGGTATCATACAGTTTGAAAACTGTTGTGGTCCTCACTTTCCAGAAATACCAGCAGAATTGTGGACAATTAGGGTTAAACAGCTCAAGAGCTGCATATAAAACAAACAACCAAAAGAGCTGCATATTAAGCAGCTCAAGAGCTGCCATATGCAGTAGCTAGAGATAAACATCTTTTTCAGGGCAGAAAGCTGACAAAGTTAAGCAAAGACTGAGAACAGCTAATAATGCAAAATGGCTCTTTATACCTGTTGGTACAACCAATAAGAAGAACAGAGTTTATGGTTGAGGGCTAACGAAGGAATGATCATCTACCAGCACCAAAATAAATTCTTATGTTTGGAAAGTGTCTTGTCCACACTCATTCCTTATTTCACCCTAGATAATGCAAGGAAAAGGTAAGTTTCTTACATTCCACAGGTATCGTAAAAGGAAAAAAGTTCATCATAAGAACTTCATGCCTCAATGGGATATAACATCAAACAATGGACTGAACACTAAGAGAGGAAACATACTGCCATCTTCCAGGATGGACAAAGAGTTCCATCTATGCTCTGCAGGTACGTAGTATACCATGTTTTGATGTGGATAAGCTGAATTCTTGCAGACTACCTTGGATCTTTAACATCTTCATCAATGACATAGACGATGGCATCGAGTGCACCCTCAGCAAGTTCGCGGATGATACTAAGCTGAGTGGTGCTGTCGACACACTGGAAGGATGGAAAGCCATCCAGAGGGACCTGGACAGGCTGGAGAAGTGGGCCCGTGTAAACCTAATGAGGTTTAATAAGGCCAAGTGCAGGGTGCTGCACTTGGGTTGGGGCAACCCCAGGTATTTATACAAACTGGGGGAAGATCTCCTTGAGAGCAGTCCTGCGGAGAAGGACTTGGGGGTCCTGGTGGACGAGAAGCTGGACATGAGCCAGCAGTGCGTGCTTGCAGCCTGCAAAGCCAACTGTGTTTTGGGCTGCATTAAAAAAGGGGTGGCCAGCAGGGCGAGGGAGGTGATTGTGCCCCTCTACCCGGCTCTTGTGAGGCCCCATCTGGAGTACTGTGTCCAGGCCTGGGGCACCCAGAACAGGAAGGACGTGGAGCTCTTGGAAAGGGTTCAGAGGAGGGCCACTAAGATGATCAGAGGGCTGGAGCACCTCTCCTATGAGGAGAGGTTGAGGGAACTGGGCTTGTTTAGCTTGGAGAAGAGAAGGCTCCGGGGAGACCTCATTGCGGCCTTCCAGTACTTGAAGGGAGCCTATAAACAGGAGGGGGAGGGACTGTTTACAAGGGTGGATAGTGATAAGACAAGGGGGAATGGTTCTAAATTAAGACAGGGGAGGTTTAGGTTAGAGATTAGGAGAAAGTTTTTCACCCAAAGGGTGGTGGCACACTGGAACAGTTTGCCCAGGGAGGTTGTGGATGCCCCATCCCTGGAGGCATTCAAGGCCAGGCTGGATGTGGCTCTGAGGAGCCTGGTCTAGTGGTTGGCGGCCCTGCATATGGCGGGGGGGTTGAAACTAGATGATCACTATGGTCCTTTTCAACCCAGGCCATTCTATGATTCTATGATATGATCTTGCACCACAACTGCAATAGCAAGTATCACCAAGGAATTTATTTATTATAAATAAAAAACAATAAATATTTCATAACTTACTTTACAGCTTTCTAAAAATATACACCTATTTTAATATTCTCAAAAGTTAGTTCTGAGTTATACAATTGTAGACAAAATATAATTTTTTTATAATTGAAACTTTACCCTTTACAGTCTATATTACTACAGAGATTAATTAATTCCCAATTAATAATACCCTGCTAGAGATTTTATCAGTGTTTAAATAGAAATAAACTGCAAAAACCCCAAATAATTTACTAATATTTAATAAATGGTAGTTCTCCACAGAACTAGCTCCATCCCTATTTAACAGCTAAATTGTGTCTACTATTATGACTAGTCATGTGAAACCTGAAGGGCTTCTGCAAAGCTTTCCTCAAGAACATCAAGCTCCCTGTTGGCTTCTAAAACACTGCCACAAGTAATTAAGTTTAAAGTTTTCTCACATGAGGGGGAACTGTCTCTGTCTTCTTCACATTTCACACAAGAATCAGACTCTGTCCCAGCATCCATAATTTCAGTGACATCTTTTGAAAAGTCATCCTTGCTCTGTGTTTCCTTTGAACTTTCACTGCATAGTGGTGATTCACATTTGCTTGGTTCCTTTAATAGTAAGTCTGTGGTCCCAAAGAATTCTTCACTTTTTGTAGCTTTTCTTTGCCTCTGACTTTTACTGGTAAACTCCAGCTCTTCCGTTGTATCAATCTCTAGCAGATCCAGCGCGTCAAAGGTTTCGCAGCCTGTGTGGATTTGCTCAACGCTGCAGCCAAGGTCTGCTCTCAGTACATTCAAGAAGCTGCGCATTTTGGTCTAGGGGGTGATAGAAGAAAGGGGTGACACTTCTTCAGCCCCACACTCCTATCTGCCCAGAACTTGGGGCTCAGTTCTGATGTAAGGAAAGGGAGGCTGCTTACAATCAAGTGACTACGTTACACAGCAAGTGTCACCAAACTGAGTTAACTATTGTCCCTTTTTTGTGACTGTGCCTGTGACTCATGGATCACAGGGGACTGGGAGTCTGCAAATCTCATTCATGGAGAGAGATGCTCCCCACTGAGCACTCTAGTTACCTTTACCCACAAATACACCAGTGCATTTCCACTGAACTTTGGAAACATCGCTGCAGTTACATGCAGGGAGGGAGAATATTATAGGGGTAGCGCTTACCTCATCCAAACGGTTCTTATTTTCTTTTATATGACACTCAAACAGGTGTTCCAGAACTCTACAAATGAACAATTAAATCATTTCACAGGAAGAACAACAGTTTTTAGCAGATCTACATAATTATCTTAGGTTTTTTTATGTTCGTTTCTTAGCTGAATGGGACCACTAAGATTGTTTTAGTAATGCTCTTTCAGAAAGAGGACTACCTGGAGTCAGTATCCCACTGGACACATGCTCAGCAGGCAGACCCAGCTTTGGGCAGCGGATAGTGACCCATGGGGTGATTTATAGCACAACTCTAGGCGTGTTTGGGCTGCTGGGTCTAGAAACCAACTATCCAGTGGTGGTTCTGCTGGCATGCTGAAGTATCTAAAACCCAGGTACACCGCAGTGGCTGATATACACAAGTGTAAATAAAGGGAAGGAATAAAATCCAGCTCAGAAAAAGATCTAGAGAAAAGTCTGCAGTCTTGAGAGCTCTCTTCCATTGCTCAAGGAGGATGAGAAAAAATTTCAGCACAGAGGAGGTGTTCTATGATGACTAAGGTACACAGTCACTGGACCAGCTTTCCAGAAGGCCAAGTGAATTTAATGTAGTTTATATGAGAAATTAAAAAAAAATTAGTGCAAGAAGGGTTTTAATGGAAGACAACATTACTGTAGAAAAGAACCAGAGGGAGAGTGCTCTTGAAATTTCTCAAAAATGAATTTTTGGATTTAGCATATTGTCATTGATAGACTTAACATGAAAAAAAAAAAAAAGAGAGCGCACAGAATAGAAAAACAGCTGGGAACATTATCAGCCCATAGGAAGATCAAAATATTATGCTGAAATTAGACTGTCTTGAGAAATGGATTTACAAAAATGGATTAAAATTCTGTATCAGAACTACTGCAGGGGGCTTTTTTGCTATAAACTGAGAGTTCTTTATCAAAAAGAACTGGTATAGAAAAGAATTTGGGAGTACTACTCAAATACATGAATTGAATTGTAACTTATTGTTTAATTTTGAAAAACGTCTGCTTTAGCAACTGATGAACCCTTATCTGAAACAGTATGTAATCCTAACAGCCCACGCTGAAGACTTAATTCATATTGGAACAGGAACAAAAGGGTGATGTGTTGTGTGAAAGATTAATAACTTATTTAGCAAAACAGATATTGCAGAGTAAAATGATTTCTGTTTAGCATTACTCCACCTAGGCTTCCAGGCCAGTTTCTAACAGAGGCTTTATCTCATGGTACATAGCTGCACATCAAAGTACATGACCCAGAGGTCCTTCCTAGTTCCCCTTTCTCACATAAAGCAAAAAAGAAAAGGAAACAAAACAAAAGCATGGGGTAACTGTGTATCTAAATATTCTTAAAGGCCAAGAAATGACTACACATGAGCTCTGTAAGAAAGGCAAGTAGTGTTTAGTTTCTGACACAGCATTACAAATATGAAGATAGCTGTAACCTACCTGTTAGAATATAGCCCAAGGCTAAGAATTTCATTTGTTAGATCTTTAATGAAAGCTAAATATAAAAGCTCTTCTTCTCTGCAGGGAGAACAGAAAACCCAATGTTACATGTTTTAAAACAGCGACACGTATTACCCAATGCAGTAGGTCCAATCACCTTTATCACCTTTATTAAGAAGATCGTATAGTTCTTGGCACCAGCTGCTATTTTTCAAAAAGGTAATTCTATCTGGACAAACTACGCCTTTCATTCAATTTGAATAATAATAAAAAACCCTGTGCAAAATAGACTATCGAAAGGTCACTATGGTGCTTCATGTTTATGCTAACTTTCTGTTGTGGTATAAATTAGTACAGACATCCTGAGTGAGGAAGTCAGCAAATCTTGGAAAGCTTTCAGAACCTGCTTTCCACTCAAGAAGAAAGGGGTGCTGACTTGGAAGAAAGTGTAAAATTGCCGTTTGATGCTCTGAGTAAAGGCTTCCAAAGGAGCTTCTAGAGAATAGACTGCAGCTGAAAATTGCTAGTCCTCAATGAAAGCTCAGAAAAATATAAGTGCTTATCTGACAGTCTCCATTCCTTTCAAACAACAGCTCTTTGATGTACAAAATCCTTGTTAGGGTGAGATGTGGCTTATACCTCTTTGATCAAATTTCTATTTTAATACCTCTTAAAGCCTTGTTGATGCCAATTGCTCTAAATTGGAGACTCTCCAAAAGTTTGGAGTTCTGTTTGGAAAACAAGAAAGAAACTGCTGTTTCTCTTTCATATCATCTTTCTAAATATCCCAAAGTATCCAATCAAGCTCTATTGAATCATCCTTCAGTCTTAATTAAACAGAAAATAAAAAAAGGGATACATTTTGCATTACTTCAGTTACATAAAATTTGTCATCCAGACTGAAGATTCTTATTTTGATTCCCTCTAAACTCAACAGACGCAGATATCTATAGCTGATCTTTGATACCTATATTATGTCTTTAAAGTCAAGAAAGTACAAGACTGTCCAAAAGCACAAAGAATTACACAACTTTTCTAAGGTCACACGATAAAGCAGTGGCAGTGTTTCTGAATATAACTCAAATCTCTTCTAATTCTCATCAAATTTCAGAGCAGAAATGTGGTAAGAATGCCCCTCTTCTATCTTGCCAATGTTTGCTTGTCCTGGGACAGAGTTAACTTTCTTCACAGTAGCTAGTGTAAGGTTATGTTTTGGATTTATGCTGTGAAGAAGGCTGATAACACACTGATGTTTATAGTTGCTGCCAGGACAGTCAAGGACTTTTCAGCTTCTCTACTTTGCCAATGTCTTCAGGGGCAGGAGAAGCTGGGAGGGAGAACACCCCAATTACTGGCTAAGGATTTGACTTTAGGGACTGGGACCCAATTTGGCCAATAGTCTATTTCATATCATGCATGTCATGCCCAGTATATAGATGAGGATCTAGCTGGAAAGTCTGTCTCTCTCTCAGACTCTGGGGCTTTTCTTTCTTTTCTGGCACTGTGGTTTCAGGACTCTCTCTGCTCTGAGATCGTTAGCCAGGAACAAGCTGGGCCTTGGCCATTCTGTGGTCAGCAGTTACACTGTGTATCACTCATTTGTATATTTGTATATTATTATTATTATCATCATCATCATCACTTTTATTGTAGTTTAGTTATTAAATTGTTCTTGTCTCAACCCACAAGTCTGTTCTCCCTTTAGTCCTTTAATTCTCTCCCCCATCCCCAGGAGGGGGGAGGGTGAGTGAGCAGCTGCATGGTATTTGCTGCTGCTGGCTGCATCAAACCACAACATTGCTTCAGACAGATTACAGACCAAAAATGAACTGGAAACATTTAAAGTATAGCCACTGGTTAATAAGAGAAGGCTGTTTTTCTGCCAAAATGATAATGAATTTTCTTCAGTTTTGATTCACATGGAAATTTTTAAGTATTATACAACAATTCATAATCACGTCAATTTTAGTTTAGATGCAAACAACAGTTTATCCTATGTCCTCATTTACTTATTTGAATTCATCAGTTTTGAGGAAAGGTTTCTAGTTTAATGTTGCAAACTAGGAGAAAAACAGTTTAAGCATACTTACTCAGCCTCGATAGTCCTTGCTGAAGGCTGCTGAGAATACAGTGATGTCTCTCTAATCAGAAAATCAGAGGGTAAGAAAGAGCAGAAAGCAATATTCTTAAAAAACCCTTTATACTACCTTGCATCTCACTTTCTTCTGGAGCCATGCTATGCCATTATCACACTTCCTCTTGGAAAAAGACCACCAGAACACCTCCAAACCCTGTTCCAGTAGCAAAATCAACTGCTTACACTAAAGCCTGAAAGTCCATGGTTCAAGAGTATTAACATCCAACTAGATGCAATGCTCCCATACCTCAAAAGACCTCAGTGTTACTTCAGATGCTATTCAGACTTCTACTATCCATGAGTGCTTTTTTTGCTCAGAGTACAAGTTTTACTTGGGTAAAAATGCTTCTGTATGAAAAGGTCAGAGAGCAAATGAGCAAGTCAAGCATGATACATAGGTCAGCAATGAGGAGAATCAGCTAGGAGCCCTCGGTTCTGGGCTGATTTCCAAAACTGTTCTTGTATTGTAGACAATATCCTAAATCTCAGTGTTACATTTTCAGAAAAAGATGTGTGAAACGCTTATGGTCTGCAATTCTTGCAGATCACAGATGCAAAAGGCTGGATGCCTGGAGACACTTTTTCCTGAAAGGAAATACCAATTGGAATACAATCCAGTATTTAGTTTAGTACTGTATAAGAAATATACAGTCTGTAAGGCCAAATGTATGCTCAGATGTACAGAACTAACTGTTGTATTAGCATGTCATCACCCTCATTCCTGCCAAAAACACTTGTATATTTCAAAGCTCTCTCTCAATTGCCTTCCCAGGGGATTTTTATCATAAGAGAAGTATGGATTTTGAAGCTGGTAAAGTCCATTGATCTAAAAAATGCAACAAAACAGAAGCTCTGTGAGAAGACCCTTATAAGGGGAAATGGTAGTGAAGGCTTATGGCCTAAGAAGCAGCTGTATAGAAAGCAAGAAGGAATGCTTCAAATATTCCTTCTTGCTGTAAATCAGGCACCTTAGGAAGGAGTATGGAGAAGCAGCTGTTCCTCTCTCAGGCTCATCCACAGTACATCTTCTGTCTTCAGCCTACAACACAGAGATAAAAATCTTTATTATCAGTGCAAATACTCATCAAATTTTACCATCAAAATGAGGCTAATAACCATCTGTGATAATTTTATGTCTTTTCTAAGAAACTTTGAGTAAACTGAGACATTACAGCAAAGGGTCATCAGCTTTGACATCCAAAATTTTAGTCAGGGCCAACATGAGATATGGAACATTTCTTCCCTCACAAAGGGAGTCAAAGATTAATTCTCTAAAAGCCAAAAGGGGTCAATGTCACCAAAAATTTGGTATGCAAAAACAGGAACCAGCACTCTAAATCACATCTCTTGAGCAGCTTACACAGAACTGATGGAGTAAAGGTAAAGTTGACCACCTGCATTTTAAATGATAATACTCTAAAAGGGCCACTGTAAAGCTACATGACTTACTTTTGTCACTTTTACAACAGCCAAAGAAAAAGTCACATATGACACTTCTGAAATGAAATCAGAAGTTCCTCATAGAACTTGAGTGAAGCTTTCCGAAGAACAATTTAACCTTTTCTTAATGAGGTCAGCTGCAGATGCAGCTCAATTCTTCTATTTTCAACAAAGTTATAAACACATTCTCTCTCACTCCTCCAATGAATAAAGCATAATTATTTGCCTTATGAAGCTAGAGACATGAAGAGTCTGACCCTGTAGCCTTTATTCAGGAAGAAAGTCCACAGTTATTCAAGTACTACTCATGTTTGATAGTGATGTTTCTTTAAGGACTTATCTGTATAGTGGCTACAAGATAAAGCATAAAGTAAGAACCTAACTTCTGATCAAACTCTTCCATGCAAATAATAGTACAAATTAAGACAAAATATTTTTTAGATTAATTAAAACCTTTTATTTTAGATTAATTAAGACCTTTTATGTTAGGTCTTTTGCCTGCTCCCCTCTGCTTCCCAAATATGTTGGTATTCCATTTCATCTTTAAATTTTAAGAATCTCAAACCGCCACACAGTAAGGCAATTTCTGAAAGACCAATAACCAAAAATTAAGTTAAATTGTCACTAACACTTAGCAATTCAAATCAAAATGATGGATGCAAGTCTTTCAGTGAGTATGACAAAACAATACTAGGAACTGGTAGGATTTAATGAAAAAATCACACTACTTTAAAGTGTTCCAGATACATTCAGCAAGACAGAAAGCAAACAGTATCAAGGAAAATGTCACTGCCTGCTGGTCTGGGTGCTTCCTCAGAGTAAGGGACACCTTGGATCCTATTCTTCTGATGAGGGCTTTTTGGAATATGTTATCTAATGTAAAAATTAAGAAAAAAAAAGTCATTGAAAAAGAGGTACCTTCTTCTCCTGAAACATAATGTACCAATTATCTATGTCCTTAACAGATATTTATGATAGTGTACTTGTAAAAAACGTTGAAAAAAAGATTTTTTTTTAATATCCTAAGATCTCTTCACATGCCTCATTATTTTTTCTTATTTTTTCCACTTATTTTTCTGAAACTTGCTCTCCTCTGCAAAACTAATTCATCTCATGATAATAAAGAAAATGAAACTTAAATCAGTTGTGTACTGCTGTGGCAGAAATGAAGTAGATACTCCAAAATGATAGTGAAGGGTGTGGTAAGAGTACACAAATGATTGATAGATCATGATTGTATTACCATCAATGGGATCTTCTGCTGTTCAGGCATAACTTCTTTCTCAGATGCTTTGTCTGCAGATGGAAAGCTAAAAAATTTAGAGATGTATTAGATTTCCAAGAAGTCTATTTTCAAAATATGCAGGATGAGAATACCAGTGCCACTGGGGAAATTTCCCATCAGTCTGAATGGGATCTAGTACTAAAATGTCTTGAACAGTTTAGAAAATTTCTGCCAGACTTCCAATCACATAATAAAACTAAGTTATAGTTAATTTTGAAGGATGACAGCAGTCTACATAGGCGATCCAAATCCATTATTTGGCTGCATGTTTACAGGGGATAGCTAAATTATCCAAAATAATTGTTCAGAATTGAGAATGGAGCTGATCCTCTACATTAAAAGCATACCAGGAAAATATGTGACCCACAGCCAGGAAATCAATAGTTGCAATATGGAGCTGAAGCTATCCCAATTCCAGCCTGATGAAATTCCTACTTTTTTCTAGTATGAAAACAGAATTAGATGTGCAGGCACTGAGGACACAAAATAAAAGATTTCTCTTTATGAGGTAGTATTAATAAAAACAAAACTAAATCAAACAAAACTTTTAAACAAAAAAATTATCTTTCATGATGTATTATTAAAGTAATTGAAAAGTATGAGACTACAGGGGCAACAGTGGGTAACTACTTGCATGCTTATAGTGGTTAAATCTTTAGAAGACTGAAAGCACAAATATACACTAGAAAGAGCAAAGAAAAGAAAGGGGGAACAACTATCCCCCGTAGATGTTAGATCTCACAGTTAGGATTTAGTGGTGCTTTGTATCCAATATGTATAGATGAAACTAGTTGCTCCAGAGAGAAGACAACAAAATATGCCAGTGCAAGACAGAAAATCACATTCTGTCCTAGCTTTTGCCAAGGCATATCTAGAATAATTCAGAATAAGTACTCTGGTTTTATACAAACATAAATGAGATCAAAACATTGCTTTTATGAAGATACTGTTATGATAACATGTAAATTACACAGTTTAAACATAAAGTTTTAATCTCTGTACCTGATCTCATCAGTCTGCGTTTGAGCTTCCACATGCTGCTTGCAATGATTTTTCCTTTTCCTTCGAGCAGGAGTGTAATACCTGTACTCTGACAGGAAAGATTTAGCATCTGATATTAAAGTACGTGGAGTAAAAGGTTTTCGGCTATCAGTAAAGAATTCAGAATGCCTGTCCAGAAGATCCCCACTGCATACTTTGGAGCTGCTTCCTTGATGCCTCCGGGAACAACTAATGCTCACAAAACTATCAGTGGAGCAACCGCATGAAAGTCCAGACTGTTTTCTTGGTGTACTTGAGGTACTGGCACTTAAGTTTGAGTCACATGCATTAGATGTATTCCGAGAAACTCTTCTGGCATGTTTTACTGGACTAGACTGAACAAAGCCATGCTCTCTGTAAGGAGACAGCACTCTTGATAGGTACTGTTCATGCCAAGCACAGGGGAAGAGACTGTCTTTGTCTTCTCCTTCCAAGAAACCCTAGAAAAAAATTGAAACAAGATTTGATTGCTTTGCAAGTTACCAGCTTTGCTCGAATTAGTACTCCCAGCTATTATTGTTACCAACTTGGAGGTATCTTCTATATAAAAAAAATTCCATTTTTGTAAAGTCAAACAGGTTTCAGAGCAGCCCCAGAGATAACAGATTTTAAAACCTAGTCATTGTAAGTAAGATAGTAACAAGAAAATGGTTTGCTTCAGTAGCAAAACTTTGGTGCTTTGTTACAGAGTATTGATGGCCACATTAAACCAAGAGTTTCAATCATTTTAGTCCAAAGGCTCAATATGTTTTTAGAAGACAAGGAATCATTGCACTGAGGCAAATTATTTTATCTGGGTATGCCCTGTTCATACCACCTGAGCAAGGTAAGATAGACATTATCCACAATTATCCTGCTGACTAGTTCATAGTGTGTATTCTCTTCAAGTGCTGAGTTCTTGCCTTTGTCTCCAAATCCTATTAGATTCCAAGCGTATCACATAGCAGCTATCTTATAAGATGTATATTCTGTAGGGGGCACTGCTTTCTGATTCAGTTTAGACTGACATGGAAACTACTATACTATAGTTTTAAGACACAGAAAAAGAAAACTATAACCTTTGTGACCCTTTTCTTCCTGTAGCTGAAAGATGCACATCTTTGGTAGCGCTACATAAACATATGATATTACCTTGTATAATATCATACTGCTCCATGAGAAATGTCCTAATTGCTATGATAATGCAAACAATCATAACATCCTCCAGCAGACAGTCACATTTCTATCCTGTTCTCCTTTTGGTTTCTCAACCCAGCAGGTATATAAGCAGCTGTGAAACTTTAACACTACAGAATGCCAATAGTGCAAGTAGTTAGCTTACCACAGTTAAACAGGACAGAAAACAACGTGCTGAGTTTATGAATAAATATACTCAACTTCAGGTGATGGTAGAGAAACGGTATTACTTCTAATTGTTCAACACACGAGTTTAAAAATGTACTTCAATGATCAGAAGCAAACTCATATGCAATCTTACTTTAAAAAGATACAGTTAAAAGGCTACTAGTTAGACAACAAACTAATAGAGACAAATCAGTAGTATGTAGTGGTATGGCTAAGGTAAGATGTAGGCAGTGTGTGGTTCAGACTAAAATTAGGGTCAGCTAACTCACTCCTCACCAAAAGAAGCGAAGTACAGGTCTATCTTATATGCAGGTTGAAATGCAGGTGTGTCAACTTTGGTTAGTAACAATGCCTAATTGCGGTTTTCAGTAACTATTTGGTATAGGATCTATCCAAACAAACCTCACTGATGTGGAAGACAATCAAAACAAAATGGGAAACCTTACAGCAAAAGCTCATCTATGTGTCTCTTCCTCTTAGACATCTGTACAGTTACTTTTAAGTCTTGAGTACGTTAAAAGTTAGTGAAGTGGAGCACTGCAACAAATACTAAGAGTAGTTAATAAAGCGGAAGACAACTACACCAGAGACTAGTGATGAACATAAACATAAATCTGTCCTATGGAAGGTGATGGGGAATTTTCCAGTACATTCAATTTTAGAAGGATAGAGTTTTATCAGAAACGTCATGCTAATGTGAGAGATAAGAAAACAGTCGATAACCTAAAAGTAAAATTTTGATAACTCAGTCTATAATTGAGAAAGGTTAAACAATTAATTATTTGGAAAGACCATGCTATTTTTTCTGCTTTCTGAAAACAAAACAAAACCCCAAAAACCCACCCCCAACTTAATTCTTAAAAATTCAACATTATTCCTTGATTGTATTATGACACTGTGACAAAGACAGAAACACAACTAAATCTAAGTGATATTTTAAGCTTATTTTTTCTTTGTCAAACAAGAAAGAACAATTCAATAAAATAAATTTTATTTCTGTCCTAGAGAGAATTTTGAAAAATTTGCAAGTTCAGAGTATAAGTACCTGGACAGGGTATGTGCACTAGTAAACATGCTTTACAATGTGTCTAAAAAGTTAGGAAGCATCTTAGCAAGACAGCTGTTGTATATTCTTTTCCTGTCTAGGTTACAGCCATCCAACTGAATATTCTGTTGATCAGTGAAAGGTATGTGTGACATTTTATGATCTCCAAGGACAGCCATATTGCAGTACTAGAAGATTAAACCAGAAGCCTAGAAACAATCAGAATTTTGTATAAGCTAATTTATTTCATCCACATGTATAACTATTTATGCAATTCAAGTTCTGTTACACACAACTGTATGATGGAGAAGAGGTGACTAATCTTGTGTGTACTCAAACTACCCAGCAATACAACTCCCAGAGAAAGTGCTTGCACCTTGGTCCTGCAACAGTGAGGCAGACAAGCTGAGGATAACATTATTCTGGAAAATCTCACTGCCATACTGTGCAATCAGTATAATACAAGGCAAAATAACAGCTAAAATAAAATGACATCTTAGAAAACCCAAGTCAAAATCAACAGCTCGCAAACCCATTAATTCAATTAATTTTTAACTAGTCAAACTTTAAAAAATAGTAATCTTACTGTTCCTTACACTCAGGCAGCTCACATAGTAAAGATGTTGCTGTGGACCTAATGCTGCAAGATTTAAATGAATGTACAAAAGCAGAGGTGTTTCCTAAGAAGAACATTCAATTTCTGAGGCCAAGTAAGGACCAGATGGTTAAACCTGAAGTTTAGGTTCAGATAGGCTAACAAAGAGATTAACTTGTTGATGTACCTCCACCATCTGAACAAAGAACAGGAAGAGGAGAGATCTGTACAGGCCACAAAGCTCTGCAGTGAAAAAAGGGAAAAAGGAAAGTTGATTTCTGTGTATGTTCCATTCATCTCTTTATTATGCTTCTATCAAACAAGTAAAAACTATTAAGGAGAAGCATTACATTACTGAAGTCAACTGAAGGAACTGCTTCCCTATGGAAAGCCTGAGAAAGAGTGGATCCAGTATGATATCACTTAAACATACACTGTGATACACAGTTTATGATTTATGACATATTACCCTAACTGCCAACTGAAAAGATTCACAGATTCACCCAGCAGCCCATCCTGATCTCATAATTAATCCACATGGAATTATTTTGAGACTGAAGGAGGGATTCATTGGATCTCCAGTGGTGCTTCATTGCCTAAGCTCAATATAAACCTGGAGAAAATCCTTAAGAACACTTCACTTTTTGAAAATAATCACATGATTAAGTTGTGGGTTGAAGGCTGGATGTGTGATTTTCCCCACCAGTAAGTGATGATGGAATGAATGCCAACAAAAGCAGCAAAATCAACTGTAAAAGAAAGTACGTGTGGGAATTCTGCAACATTATCAATATTTGTGAGACTTTTGAGTTCTCCAACTGGGGAAGGTGGGGAGGGGGAGAAAAAAAAATAAAAAAGAAGAAACTTGGAAATCCCTGTACATTTGTTAAAAATTCATTTAACTGTTAACTAGTAATATATAGCACAGCATAGTAATACATTTCTACTAAGCTAGTAATATATAGTATATTACCCTATGTAATTCATACTATAAATTGTAAACATACAGACATTTTCTATTCTAGCATTCAATTCCGAAAAACGGTGTTCTTAGATGTTCAAAGCAATATCACTTTTATCAATGTTGCATTTTTTCACAACACTCTTACTGTTAACTCCTTTGAATCTACACTACTCCATTTTTTCCCCTTTCTGAACTGCTTGATCAACACAGTGAATATATGTTTTGTGGCATTCAGTAAATACTACTTAAGTCACAGAACACACTTATCACACCATATATTTCCTTCACAATTCCACACAAAAATATTCTCCCAAATCAGTAGACCTATCTGTGCTACTCCAGTACCCTAAAATGTTCAGTTGCTGATTCCTAATGCAAAGAGATTTTTTTTTTAGTTAACTGAGCCAACATAAGCCCTCCTTGATGGTGGTGTCTCATGTGAGCCAGTTTTATTTTACTACTACAGCATAATTAAATGCTGAACTGATAACATGCAGTAACAATGCCAAATAAATGCCTGTGTTAGCAAGCAGTATAATAAGGTTTAACAGTGCGACTGTTTGCCTGTAAAGTAGTTGCAGTGGTAGCTCTGCATTACAGAAAACAGGTAAGACTGGAAAGTTTCAGAATCCACCTATATAGATGTTTTGAAAAGCTAATTCCATACCTGTCAGTATGTATTATGAGCAGCTTCATTTTTCTTGTGTATTTTTTACTGTCAGTGATTAAAACAGTTCATGGAGCTGCAATATAAATTAGACTGTAGAAGCATTTTTGAAAGTATGATGACTGGTGCCCCACAATATGCAAAATAACATTAAAAATATTCAGTAATACTAGCTAAAACAACACAACTACACCTCATGAAAGCCATATGTTCTATTCCTTGGACCCAGTTGAGTTGTTTATCCTAAAACAAGGGAAAGGGACAGGGTAAACATGGCAATATCCTAAATTTAAGCATTCCTTATTTACGAGGAAGCTTAGGGCTGTTCTTTTCTTTTGCTCCTCAAACATATAGTAAGTAGAGCAGACCAAGTAGCTAAGGCAGTGACTAGATAGTAGAACTGCAAACCAAAGCTAATTTGTGTCAGTCTTGAGATGTACACATTCAAGTACTGAGAAAGAATGTGTTTTGAAGCCCTTATCATGGGGTAAACCTTTACTGCCCAAACAGACAGGCAGTTCAGCCTTCAGATACACAAAGAAACAATATCAGGAACAAGGAACTATGTTGGTGACTTCAAAGAGATTTTAAGGAATGTGAGAGATACTGTTTGTCTGCAATCTGTCACCTTTCAGAAAATTATTTGTACACCTGTGCTGGTATAGGCAAATTAACTGTAAGCAAGTATGTTCGTTTCTTTCTCTAATTTGCCTATAAAAACATCAGATGTTTAGCTGGGGAAAAAAAGACAAAAACATTCCCACAAATATGCAGTAACACGCTGATTGAAAGATTTTTAGCTCTACTCTTCAGATACAATTAAAAAAAATATTCCATGGAAGTACCATAACTTTGGACATGAGCACTATCAAGAACTAGAACAAATATAATTTGGGAGTCAAAAATTCTTACACCTATTTTGATAACCAGTATATGTTCCTATTCTGTTGATTCAACCAACTGTAATTCATTTTGAAAGATATAAATTTACTCAATGATATATTTCAGCAATAATAACCCCCTTAAAGAGGTTTCATAAATTACGTATTTATGCTTCAATTTTGTTAGTTGCAAAACTGTGGTAAATGGAATATTAGTTGCAGCAAGTTTGTATAGAGAGGACCCTGAATCTTCACAGATTCTGTGGAAGAGAAAGTTCAGTAAAACAGATCAAAGCATAAGGCTGTCGTCTGATGGGCAAGAGAAGTAACATGGAAAAAGAATCCAGATTTCTAAGTTACATTTACTTTCTAAAATAAGTTTAGCTTCTGAACTCACAAGTTCAGCTCCCTTATCAAAACCTTACTTAGAAAAGAAAGCGTGATAAATCTATTTTTACACAAAAGGTCCAAAGGCACCTCTCACCGGGGTCCCTGAAGTTACACCAAGATGAATTTAAGTCTTGAAATTAACTTGTTCTTGTGTGAAAAGGTCTTCAACAGAATAGTTCATCTACCCTCATAAAATGAGAAAAGAGAAACACCTTGTGAATTGCACTGTCAACGTACAGAAGCTGCATTTTTTAATAAACGAGTGTCCAATTCTTTGAACTCGAGACAGCTCAATTAACAAGCCACTTTAATGTTGCTGTAAGTGGGCTGAGTGCCTGCTCTCCGCTGCCTGGACAGAGCAAAGGTTTCCTGTAGTAAGCAACGAGCTGCCTTTACAGTTGCTGCTCTCATAACCCCCTTGTATGTCATCTGTTCGTTACACACTTTGATAATTAGTTAAGAATTGAAAAATGCAAGAGAGAAAATTCACACAAATATGTGAACAAATAAGACCTGTATGAATATAATTAGATCGCATACTGGCATCAATAATAGCCATTTTTCTCATTCAAAACTATGTTGCTGTTACATTCTTTCCTTTTATGTGTGTGATATTCAATTGTATAATGTGGCACGTTCCTACTTTCATCAAATACTGTGATGTTATTAATAAGGGTTATTACTGAATGTGCATATGGAAATGTATTAATTCAAACAACCAGCATGAGAGGTGATTGTCACTATGAAGCCTGAAAGGAAATCTGTACTGAACATCCCTGATTAAAACATCTGTCTTTGATGCTCAGATTGTTCTTCTGCTTTCTTTAATCACTTACTTCTCAATTCTGACAGAACTAACTCAAGCACAATGCATCTTCAGACTGTTAATATCATAACAGTGTAATAAATCTTTAAATACTAACCATATGAGTAGGCAATTCACATAGCCACATGTGCTGCATACAAAATTAATGAGAGATTAGAAACAGTTAATGATGTTTCCTAATCTATATTTCATATGCACAAGCAGATGATCATAACTGTCATTCTTAAGAAATCAAAAAAGACTCAAAAAACAGGCTTGAAGGGGATCTTGAAATGTCAAGAGAATGGCAACTATACTTATAATAGTTAAAAGAGAAAAAATTACCTTCCTATGGAGCAGCTTTCCTCCAACTGACTTTTGGCATGGATTAATTTCTGTAAAAAACTTCTTTAGCAGACAGAAATGCCCAATAATAGGATTATCTGAACATGGGATAAGAAATACCAAGTCTTGCTCAAATCAGAGATTTTACTCATGGTGAGCTCAACTCAGATTTTCATGCTTTAGAGATAAGTTATATTAAGCTTCATGCAGTTTTACCTGCTGAATCACCCAGATGAATATTTAAAAACCCAAATCAGTTCTGTACAGAAAAATTAAAATTCTAGGGATTTCACTACGATATAGTTTTCCATCTCTGTCAGTGATTGGAAAGAGTACATGGTAGTGGCATTCTATGCATAGACATTATAGTATTTTCCAGACTGTGTCAAAGAGTCTTTTCTATTGTAAGAATACTTAGAGTAATTCCTTAAAGAAGGAGCACTGGAACAGGCTGCCCAGAGAGGTTGTGGAGTCTCCTTCTCTGGAGACATTCAAAGCCCACCTGGATGCGTTCCTGTGTGATCTGATCTAGGTGTTCCTGCTCCAGCAGGGGGACTGGACTAGATGATCTCAAGGTCCCTTCCAATCTCTAACATTCTGTGATTCTGTGTGAGTATATATAAGTAAATTGCTGACAGATAAATGGGTGGATACCCACAAATGTGCTGCTTATCTATCCTCAAGCTTTTCAGTCTAAATAAGTCTCTAAATACATGCTTAAGAATTACATACTCACAAAGACAAACACAAAAGTTAGCAGCTTTTCAGCATCCATGTATGTAGTTTATCATCCTGTTTTGATTAACTTTCACACATGGTGTCAACCATCATTATTACACTACATGGAAAGAGAAGAGCAGAAAAGAAGCACAGCTGTTCCCAGGACATCTTGTGTTTTCCCTGCCCCTCTACTTGACTGTGAGAGATAAACTACTGCCCTTGAAGTAATTTAGTTGCTAGAGATCCCATCCAAAGACTGCTCTGTTGTGCCATTTGAAAATGAGCCTGCTCCTTAGCTTCTAACTTAGGTCTTCTGCTAAAAGTAGAGAAATGCAAAACACACCATAAACATCTATCACATCTTAACCCATGGGTCTAGATGGAACCCTTTTATCTGTTATCAAAATACTCTCTTTGATTAAAATCACTGATTATTTCAAAAAGTCAGTCATGAAATCTACATAACCACAACCGAAATAACTTTCTCAGTTCACTACATATCATAGCAGATTCTCACATTACAGTAACTTTACGTTTATAACTAGACATAACAGACAAGGAATTCACTCTTCTTGCGAGTGTTAAAACAGAGTTAAAACAACAGTCCGTTTTAAGTTGCAATTGCTCCTTTATAGCAACTAAGAAGATAATGTCATTTATGTATTTATTATTTTGAAATATACACTGCATACCTGGATGAAATGCCAGCCGAAATAAATGAACCTATATATATAGACAGAAAAGCACTTATTTTGATGGCTTAATTACTATTTTCACTTTCAATAACTGCAATTTAAGCCCATAGTATACTGTTAGATATGAAATATATTTCCAAAGTAGGACTTCCATGATACAGAAAAAATTAGAAGATTCTTGATTCCTCTACTAGGAAGGTTAGTGGTTAATGAGAGTTCTGCCTTAGGAAACAGTAGAAAGCTCTATAATGACAGAGAGGATACAGGAATGTCATCTGAGATGAAAGCAAGGGAATTTATGGGTAACTAGAGCTTGGATTTACCACAAGCACTCTTCATCCAGATACCTGCCATCTCTGTCAGAAGGCTGAGACATGCATTTGGTGTTGGGCACATGCCAGGAAGACCCTTGTCTATTTTCTGCTGCTTGAAATATGTTCCCTCTAGAGCTGCCGCATAGCAGTGATCAGCTGTTACTATGGGAGGCAAGTAGACTATGACAGCTACTAAACAAAATTAAAATATCTACCTTTCCAGAAGAGGATGGCAGCAGCCTTTTGCTCCCTCTTGAGCTGGAACGAGAGGAAGTTTTCCACGCACTCATTTCCTCTTCACACCTTGCTATCTTCTTTTTCAGTTTCTCTCTTCTTTGCTGGTCAGCAACTTAGGAAAGAGATGAAGTTTGTCAGATGCAAATAAAAATATTATTTTTTTTTTCTAAGTGATTTGAAAATGTCATAGGGGTTTCCAATTGCTCAGCAAAGTCAGATTATTGAGATATGTTCCACTTCCAACCCACGGCAGTTATAAAAAATTTCCTCTATTCTTAAAAATACTACGAGTATGCTGGTAGCTGAAGCTGCATCTTAGCTGAAGCTGTACATTAGCTTTCCTGAAGTATTCTCATCTCACAACTAATACACCACTATGCAGTAATTCCAAGCTCAGTATTGCTAACAGAGCACTCTGCTCAAAAACTCAGAAGTTTGCTGTCAATTTTTTTACAGATAGAACTCCTTTGACTGTACTCTCACCTACTATTTCAGCAAAATACCCCCATGTTTACTGTTAGTAAATTTGACAGGTAAAAGAATCCATGCTCACACCATGGAAAAAATGGAGAGTATTCAACCAAGTACAGGAACCCATGCCAAAACGAGCATGTTCATGTCAAGAATATGAAAAGTGAAGGCAAACACTGTGAAAGGCCCACTGTCAGATCAGGAGGGGAAATTGTTATCAGTCTACATTCATCTGCAGTCCAAGACCTTGTTCAAAGTGTCCAGGCAACACAGAAGATGAATTAGGTATCTACGCCATCAGATAAAGAGAGGAGCCCAAAGGATGGGTAAATTTTCTGTGTTTGAGTGCTCTTAGTCACCTACATTTGATATCTTGCATAACACAGCCCAAAGTTTTTGTATATTGTGAGCATTCAGGTGCCACAGGTGTAGTTCACAAAGTTGAAAAATCCAAATGAGGCCAATGAAAAACATTAATAATTTCATTTCCAAATGGGAATGAAAAGGGTTTATAAAAGCAAGCATACTTCTGAAGTCTGTATACACAATGAAACCTGTTTTAACTCTTGACTACATTTCTCATTCACTTAATACAGACCCAAGCATAGGAATGGTTTGTTTGATACAGACAGGCAGACAGAAGGCCTTTGTGGATTTCTTCTTTGGTTTCATAATGTATTTATAATACTCTGGTAGACTCCAATCTTCACACACATTACTGTACTTAATGCATGGAAATGTAAATAACTTCATGGATTCATGCGGTACATTCTTCCAGACAGCTGAGAACTACAGCAATCTGAGGACATTTAATCAACCTTTAAAATACACTCATTTGTGTACATTAACTGTACAGACATCTTAATCTCTAGGAATTATTTAAGTACATGTATTCATTTTATTAAACATTTTAGTCCCCCTTTAAACTAGAAATTATTCTTTCAGATGCAAAATCCTTGTTCTCATTCCTCAAGGAAATCCATCTTTCTCTTTCTTTCAATTCTTGCAATTGATATGTAAAATACAGAGTAATTTTTTTTTGATGGCTGCTGATATATTCAGTATATTCCATTAGAGTATTTACAAAATACGAAGTTGCTTTTATTACTGGAAAAATATTAGCTGAAGATAAGCTAAATTATATAACTCAATTAAAAATTTGCCTTGTAACAGAAGGAAACAATGTACTGTACATTAAATAATTAAAACTCAGTATTTTTCTTCCTACAGTATCTTATTATGTAGCTATTCCAAATTACTACTATTTCTAATTGTGTTTATCTTTAAAGTTACATATGAGCACTCAAAAATTATCTACAGGTCACAAGTTTTATATGTCTGAGATAAATAATTATTCACACTGGGCCAACATGTGTGAACACATGTGGAAGCTGTGAAAACTCAAGTCTTGCCTACTGCTCAGGTAACATGGTGATGGCTGAGAGTTGAATAAATAACTAGGGAAATGAATAATGAATATAATGAATGAATGAGAGCTCTACAAAGCAAGAACGCAAATCATACAGAAGTATGGTTTTCTCATTTTGTAAGTGTGAGTAGATGCCTGAAACAGAAATTTCCTTACACTCAAGTGCTTAGGTAGAAACCGGGTTTGTCTAAGACAAGACAGGCTTAAACACTTTTGCTGTATGTTCTACCTGCATACCATGGCTTAACAGGAGTTTCTGGGCAAAGCGCACATACATGGATAGATTCTGCCTTTACCACTGGTGTTCAAAGCTATAAAAGCCAATTACTACCATTCTCTTCCAGGACTGTGTGCTACTACTCTTCTCGGCCAAAGCACATCTTGTGCCCATGAGTAAAGAAAGAAAAAACAGTAAGCACGCCAGGATGCTAAGGCTATCTTTGGTTGTCAGAATGACCCATTGGGACTATGTCACCTGCATGGGAAATGTAAAGTCTTTGCCTAACACCAGTCATACACTGAGCTTAGCTCAGTTAATCCATTAAGTGCATTCTAACAGCTATGAAATCACACATGTACTAAAAGCCAGAGCAGACATATGCAAAGCAGCATGGCAGAAAATCCCAGCAGTGCACAATCTTGTTGCCAAATTAGAGAATTTCCAGGATACGTCTGCTGTAAAAGTTAGGAACTGTGAAACCATCAAATCCAGAGAGAAAGAAAACCTTCTTGAACAGTGTCGATGTAAACAGACAGCTAGGCGTAAGCTAGGATAGCCCTTAGGCAGTCAGCAACAACACAGACAAGGGTACAGACATAAGAACATACATGCTGCCAACCTACAACCCCTGACTTCACATGTCCTTTCCCGAAGCAGGGACTGGAGAATCCAGTCTTTCCGTTTGGCTTTAGCTAGACAGAAAACAGTATCTTACAAATGGCCCGAAGCTTTGCACCACTGATTACAAGTAACATTACAACTGATGGGTGCATGCTGAAGATACCTAAGGCTGCCATATATAAACACTTGTTCTGCAGCTGTGAATATATTAAACGCAGAAAGAATAAGATGAGAATTCAGGAAGAAACATGCAGCTTTACAAGGGAGATTTATCTGTTAATTGGAAAGGTTACTTACTGTTAGAGATATCTTCTGCTTCAAAACAATCACAGATATGTAGCTTCTTTAGCTTTCAGTGAGGTTAGCAAACTAAATTTGACAAGACTGCCCTTGACATACTGTCATAGACCAACAGGAACTAAATATCAACTGCATTTGTTAATGCAAACGCTTAATAATTTCACTGCAAGTAGCTTTTACTGTACATTGGCTCCAGAAACGTATGACAGTTGTAGAGACAAATATGGGAAAGGTTCAAGACAGTAAGTACCTTGTGACAAATAAAAGAAAAAAGAAAACCACTGTGTTGTTCTTATCTCTAAAAAGGGAAAACTAAATGTTTAGGAAAACAAAACTAGAGTCTATAGATCTAAATAATGAGTCCCTTTTACAGCCTTATTAGAGACTTTGAGAGCAATTAAGTCTCAATAACTGCTGTGCTCAAAACCACCAGAAAGTTTTATAGTAAAAAGAAAATGTATTAGAATATAAACAATGTAGTGATTTTAGCGTATCAGATAAATTCAGAGTCTGTGAAACTTAGTTCCTTAACTTACTGCACCCACCCCATGGATCTGTTCTCTTAATTCTGTCAGCAACAAGAAGCAGTACAAGAAAGACCATAAATTTTAGTAGTTTGTGGCGGGTTGGCCCTTGGCTGGGGGCCAAACCACACACACCCGCTCACACAGTCCCTGCCCCCACCCAATGATAGGGGAGAGAATTAAAGAGGTAAATGGCAAAAAGGACTCGTGGGTTGAGATAAGGACAATTTAATTACTAAACTACAATAATATTAGAAATAATACTATATACAAAGATGCAATGTGATACACAGTGA
>WKFP01012966.1:14446-26624 GCA_011057875.1 Pterocles orientalis
GTGCTGAGCCGAGCTTGGGGACAGGCTGCAGCTGCTCCCCAGGGCCGTGGGCGGCTGGTGCCGGAGCCGCTCTTCCAGTCCCACCAGAGCTCCGGGAATGGAGACGGCAGCTCCCGGCGCTGCGGCAGCGCGGTGAAGGGACGCCAGCGGTCCTGGAGGGGAAGCACACGGGGATGGTGTCCCCACAGGTCTTGTCCCCAGGAGGGAGCTGGCTGCTTTCTGAGACACTCTCACCCGCGTGCCGGCACAGCACCGGTCACCAGCGTGCGCTCCTACGGGACAGGGATCCCAGCGAACCAAACCAAACACCCGTCCCGGCGCTGGAAGGTCCAGGACGTCGGCCACGCGACCGAGACAGTCACGACAGGTCAGCCGTACGGCGGAGGAACGGTTACACGGAAAACACGAGGGACGGCTGCTGTTAACATTTCTGAATCAGATACAAAAGGCCATCGAGTGACAAACACGGAACAGGAGAGATTTCTGCTGCAGAGCCGGGCACGCGGGAGATCCCGACCAGGGAGCGGGCAGCTGGGCACTGGGCACCCCCGTCACCGCAGATGGGGACACGGAGGCCAAGACGCCACTTGCTTGGAGGGGTGACGTTCCCTCTGTCACCGCCGGCAGCTGGCAGGTCCCCACGCTGCCCTGGCACGTGCTGGGGCGAGCGGCAGGAGCGGCACCGGCCCTGCCAACCTTCCCAACGCAGCCCCAGCGTGACAGGAGCCGGAGCCGCTCTGCGGTGCTGGTGGGATGCGTGCTGCAGCGAGGCGGCACAGCCAGCCTGGCCCAGCTTGGTGCTCCCGGCACGGCCCTGGCACTCACCCCGGCACATCATCCTCTGAATGGCGGAACGGCAGAGGGCTGGGGTGCTCCCTCCCGGGGCCGGGAGCCCGGGCTGGACGCGTCGGGGCGGGTTACAACACCCCTTCCACTTCCACGGCACCAACACCCAAGCGCCAGGAGCAAATCCCTCCTCTGCTCGCCCCGTCGAGCTGGTTTGGCGGCTGGCAGGGCTGCTCTGGCAGCGCCCAGGTGCCGGGACACCCATAAACCTCCTCCTTGGGTTTGGCAGAGGCGCAGGAGGGGGTGGGCTGGCGGCAGCGGGAAGAGCTCAGCCTGTGCACACAGGTTCCCATTCCTGCCCTGCCTCTGCCTAAACACCGGCAGAAATAAACTCGCTGATTTAAAAAGGGAATTGAAAGAAAGAATGAACTCCTCAGCCCTCTCCGCGTGGGGCAGGGGATGCTACGTTCCCATCAGCCAGACAAAGAAATTGGAAATACCCAAAAGAAACAAATCAGCTTTACTGAAGGAGCTGGTTCATTCCTTAAATAAAAACAGAGATCACGACCAAGCCAGTGGAGCTGAACATCCTGGAGAGGGAACAGGGCAGGTGTTTAGTAGAAGAGAGAAGTTGCGAGAACTTGTGGCCGAGGACCGGCTCTGGGGGTGGATTCTCCGGAGCTCGCTGGGCCCCAGTGAGGGAGGGGGGAGGAGGGCGAGATGGTTTTCGGGAGGGCACCGGTTAAACCAGCGGGGGAAGGTGCCTGGCCCCGAGCACTGCAGACGGTGCGGCTGATCTCACCCCGCTGCCTCACCTCCGCGCAGGGAAGGAGCCCTTCCCGAGAAGGAGCCTCCTCCTTGCCGAGGCGCCGGGTCCGGCGTTGGAATTGCCACGGCCGCAGCCCTACGCGTTGCTCCTCTCCTTTGGTTTTTCACCTTTGCTGTCCTGGGGGGAAGAGGAAAGAGAAGCAGACGCTGAGGCTGCCCCGCCACAGACGCCGTGGGGGGGGTCGCAGCGCTATGGCCAGGGTCCCCAGGGTCCCACGGGTGAACACCCTCCGCTCGTGGTGCCCAAACACACCCCCCGCCCAGCCCGGGCAGAGCCAGCTCCCTTCAGCCAGGCTCTCCTCCTGGTTGAACATTTTTCCAGCACGAAGCCTCGATCGGCCGATCTCGCGGTGGATTTACAAACGCTGCGTGTCGCCCAGCCCTCTGCCGCGCCGCGTGCCGCCTCCCTGCACACGGGGAAACAACCGGCACATGCCTGCCCGGGTCTGGGCTTGCCGGGGTTCAGGCTCGCTCGGCTCCCACCCGCTCGGCGAGGGATGGAAAAGGAAACCCAACACACACGTGGCGCGCACACAGCTCACAGCACTGGGGCGAGGAAACCGTTCCCAGCGCAGGGGAACGGCTCTCGGCTCTGGCAAGGCTTTAACTCTGCTGCCTGAGTTATCCACCGAGCTCTCGACATTTATTCTTCCAGAGGAGTCACTGCCTCCTAGCTTAGGGCTGGATTTTTCTCTCCCTAAAGTGTTCTCTTTTCTACCCTGACCAAATTAAAAAAACAAACCCAAGAGTCAACTTTGAACTTACTTTTTACGTGGGTTTAATTTTAAAGTATTTAGAAACTCAAACTAACTGGAGCCCTGCTTACCACCTGCAACGAGAAGCTGAGGTTTGGGACACGTTAAAGATCAGACAGTTTAGGATTTCCTTGGAACAACGGATTTTTTTTGGATGGGAGAGGGAGGCTGCAGCATCGCGCACACGCCAGCGGCACAGCATCACACACAGCATCACACACGCGCAGGCTCAGGCTGACGGGACGGTACCTCGGGAGGCGGCGGCTTGATAGTCACGGGCTGGGACGTCCTCCGAGGCGGAGACGGCTTGGGCTGCACTTGCTGCTGGACAGTGTTGTAGTACGTGACCCCTCCGTACACCTGGGACTGCGCCTGCGTTCCCCAGGGAGCAAAGCGTCAGCGCTCTTCGCTTTGGGGGGGTGCAGAAAGCTGCACCCCTGACGAGAGCCCCACGTGTCTCAGCCGCTACGGCACAGCTCGGGCTGGGAAACGGAGCCACCACCGAGCAGCCGAGGCGAGCAGCCCCAGCGGGACGGGGGCTGATGTGTGCTGCGCTCCCCAAGGCTACAAAGAACAGCAGCACTCACAGCTCCTGGGGGACCCTCGCCCACCCCTGCCCCTCCCAGGGTCTCCCCCCTGCCCCTCCCAGGGTCTCCCTGCTCTCGGCAGCGCGGGCAGGCACAGCCTGCAGCAACCCGCAGCCACGCTGGGCTGAATTTCACAGCAGATGGGTCTCCTCCACCCCGCAGAGTTTCCCAACTGCCATATCACGTCTGTGCTTTGCAACAGCAGCAGCTACCGTTTTCTGCGCAGACAAGGCAGGTAAGAGTTCCCCTCCGCACCAAGACCCCCCCTGGCTGTGCGGGGACTCAGGACCTGCCCCAGAAGCAGGATGATTCCCTGCTGGAGCAGCGAGGATCACCGGAGGGCAGCGGGGAAGGTCACCGAGGCTGCAGGGCCCCAGGAGCGTGCACATCTCTGGGCTGCCACTGCGTGTCAGCCGTGTGCCGCTCGCACGCAGCCGCGGGGAGTGCGGGTTCGGCACCCAATGCCCACGGAGACCTGCCCACGGGGAGCACGGGTTCGGCACTCGATGCCCACGGAGACCTGCCCACGGGGAGCGCGGGTTCGGCACCCAATGCCCACGGAGACCTGCCCAGGCCTTGCTGTCACACTGTGGACACAGAGGTCAGACGTGGAGCAGGAAGAGCCAGCCCCGCACTGGTCACACCAAGGACTTTCCCGACCGGTGCCAAAGAACAGCACCAGCCAGCTCCCAGCCTCCTGCCTCCCTCTCAGACTGCACGGCCAAAGGAATTTTCAAGGTGTCCTTGCAGGAGCACGGAGCTGGGAGGGGGTGTCACGGTTCCCAGGTTCCCTCTGGGCTGTTTCCCTGTTCTCTAGGGGAAGATCTCGATTCTGAGACCTACCAGTGCAGGCACTCCATCCAGCAGACCCACATCCAGCCCTGGAAGCCCCTTTCCATGACCCACCCCAAGCAGGGAGAGGGATGAGAACAAGCCACCTCCCGCCAGGGCACAGCCCAGCTGCTCCACAGCCGCTCCCAGGAGAATACATCCACACGCTCCTGCTGGGGAAGGAGACGTGCTTACCTGCGTGTTGGAATAGAGATGAGGAGGGGGCGGAGGGGGCAGTGCTCCGGGGGGGTAGGGGTAGCCAGGATTCCCAAAATTCATCACTCCAGGAGGGGAGTAGTAAGTCGGTGCAAGCAGCTGCTGCGGCGGGGGCTGGCCCGGGGGCATGGAGACGGGCGGAGGGTACAGCCCGGGGTTTGCCATGGGGGCCGGCGTCTGGTGGGGATGTAAACCTGGGAAAGGACAAAAACAAGCTGAAGGCGATGTCACACGTAAAGCCAGTGCATCCTGTGGAGGGCCAGGGCTGCCACGCCGCCAGCAGGTCAGCGCGGCTGTGCCCTCCCCACCGCAGCAGGAAGGAGAACTTTGCTCAAAAGCCCTTCCTGCAGCCACCAGAGCTCAGCTCCGGGCTGGGCAGGGAAAAGGGAAGCGCTTCCCAGCACAGCACGGCACGGCCCCCTCCCCGAGGTCCTGATTCACCGGAACCACACACGGCCCCAGTCAGCACATCCACTTCAGGAAACGGTTATTGCGGGCGAGATAGAGAACACGCCAATTCAACAGCTCTCATTTCTGCTTTTCTTTTCTCATCTCCAAGCAGCAGGGACTGAAGAACCAGCCCAGCACAACAGCTGGCAGAGCCGAACGCCCCACCGGAGGGGAAGCGACTCTGCCAGGAGGGTCTGCGCAGAACCTGCAGACATCCAGCCAGAGGCTGCCAAAACGTTCGGATCATCTCAGCCCTGCGCTGCCTGCAAGGGCCAGAAATGCCTATTTTTAATTTCCTTAGAATTTATATTCATCCAGCCTCACTGCAGGAGGGAAGCGGGTCTCTGCCATGTTGTAGAAACAGGGAAAATGGATTCCCCCAGTGAGAGGCTGTGCGAAAGCGGAGTTATCTGCTCCCCACTGCAGGCTGAGCCCCCCCCAGGGCACGAGCACATCCTCGGTACCAGCCGCCCCGTGTCGCGCTGGGGAGCTGGCTCCTCACCTGGGTGCGGGAGGTGCATTTCTGGCTGCACGATCATCCCCTGGGGCGGCAGCGGGGCCGGGTTCTCGCTGTGGGTGTAGATTGGTCCCTGGAATTGTACTGCGACACACGACAGTTGGTGAGGAAAGGCTCCACCAAATTTTATTCTTCTGCAGCAAGTCACACCCCCCCCCAACCAGCTACAGCTACAAGACCTGAAGGCGATGCTGCAAGCTACGTTCCCATCAGCACACGCAGCCTGCCAGGCTCACAGCCGCTGCACACTCCCAACAGAAGAGCCTCCTACTCCCTTTCCAAAGCAGGAAAACACTCGGGGAATTTCTTCTCCAACACTTTAAATGCTGGAGTAAATTCTGAATCCATCCTCAGCCTTGTTCTGTGATTTTCCCTGCTCTCAAATGTCAATGACACTGCTCCAATTTCAAGTTAATTTTAAATCCTGGTTCTCGTGAAGAAAAGCAGCATCCTGGAGAGCTCTGGCACGGGGAGGGGAGGCGGTGACACTGGTTTTATTTCAGTGGGTTTGAACACGGAGCAGGGAGGCTCAGAGCAGCTCTTTAGCCACCGTAGGAGATGACACAGCAACGCCACTTACACAGGAAAGGGGAGACAAAGCCCCTGATCCGCCCAACCCCAACGGGAGCCCGGGGAGACCTGCTCCAGCCGCTCGGGGCTGGGCACACGCGGAGCCTCGGGAGCGGGGGGGAAACACTCACGTGGGTCATAGTAGTGCCCTTCCACGATGCTGATGTGCATGGGGGGGGCAGGCTCCGGCACCGGTGGTCTCTGCCGCTGCGACGAGTAGCGTTTGACACGGCCGCCCTGCACCGCCTGGAAGAGGCCAGAGGCACCGTGAGGGTCAGCGCGAGAGGGCAGCGACCCGTCCCCCCACCAGCACCCCCAAACCCCTCCCTGGGTCACAGCGTAAAGACCAAACATCCCCCAAAGGGAACGGCTGAGGGCAGCCTCTAATTACTACAACCCAGAAAGAAATGAAAACGCGGAAGCCCAGCGTTTGAAAGCCAGAGTCACGCTCCCCGCGACAAGCTTTACCATTTCCTCCATCCTGTTAAACTGAGGCGGTGGCCCAGTTCCCACGTGCATATGGTTAGGAATCCCTGAGGAAGAAACAAACTGGTTATTATGGTTTGCATTCGTTCCCAGTCAAGAGCCGCCTCCCCTGCCAAGGGTGCTGCCAGGAGGCGCCGGTCCCGGCTGCAGGAGCGCTGGCAGCGCGGGGACGTCATTGTCCCACAGACAGGCATGGCGCTCGCTTTCATGACAAGAGACATTTTCTAACAACTTAATCTCTCAGGTTACAATTTTAAACGCTTCAGTACAATTAGAAGCTGTTGTGCCACCGTACAATCATCCGCACTGCTCAACACCTTTTAAATCTTGTTGAAAGAGAAATAATCCTCAGCTTGAAAAGCAGGTCCTGGGCTAAGCTCTGCTCCTGCAGAGACACGAACCTCGTCAGAGCAGGAACACGGATCCGCGTGGGTCGGGGTGAGCTGCAGTTTAAACTCTCTGCAGGGTGTAACCGCTTTTATCGTGGGCTCCTCTTAATCCCAACAACAAATTTGGGGTGTACATCCAAACCCACAGCGCCAAACTGATCACAGGCGATTCCAGGGGAGCAAAAGTGGACAAAGCAAAGGCTGGAAGCGCCCAGGGATCACTGACACTGCAAACGGGACGACCCGACGGCTGGCTCACCCAGCCTCCCAGAATGAACTCCTACCTCCTCTGCTAGGACAGCGCGGAGTACTACGCCCCTACTACAGACAGAAAGCCGTCTCCTACCTGCAGTCTAGAGCTGTCACCTGGTAAATTGGTCGAGATGCTGTATTTTTAAGCATCAAAAGAGTAGGTAATCTCAGCTGCAAATCACAGCGCTTTTGAACTCTGGCTCTACTGGCACATTTAAAGCTGTCTGCTCGCCTCTGCAGTCAAGGGCCTGTTTGCACAAAGATTTTACCAGTCACACCAGTACGAGATGACTTATGGTTTCATGACCTAAACCTTGAGAGATGCTTATGAAAGCAGCGAGTCGCTTTCTTCTCCTTGCTCCAGTTTTACACCCCTTGGGAAGGACTCTCTCCCTCCCCAGAAAAGTCTCTAATTTGGCAGAGATAATTATACCCGCACGGCCTCTCGCGTGGATGCTCAACTAGAACTCGGTCCTGAGCTCGCACGGGGGTCACCGGGGGTAAGTGCCACGCGTCCCTCCCTCGGCCACCTGCCTGCTGCTGCCCGCGGAGCAGCTTCCTCCTACCAGGAGCAAGTGAATTTGCCGATCCGTCAGGCCTTGGCTAGTGGCAACCGAATCCCAACACTAGGAAACAAGCCGGTGAACACAGGAAAGTTCCCTCCTGCTCCTAGGAGGCATTCCAGGAGCCCGATTACTCATCACCCTTCCCTGCCAACGCTCCTTATCTGCTGAACCCTGACTCCGGCAGCTGGTCTCACCGTGATTCACCTGCGCAAAGTCCCGGCCGCCTGTTCCGCACACAGGCCTGCAGCCTCGCTGAACCTTCCCCCTCGCGTTCCTCAACACCAAACAGGGCAGAGAGAGGGAAAGGATCTGGTTCCATGTCTTTCCCAGCCCTAAATCAATTAACCCACACTGGAATGTTTAATTTCCCCTTTCTCTCTTCCGTTTTGTCCCCTTGAACCATCTCTACTGTGCTTTCTCAATGGCACACATCTCCACCACCCCCCTACGCTGAGACAGGACTCAGGCAGAGCCAACCCCGCTCTGATGAGCACTGCACGGGAGAATCGTGAGGCTGCACCCACTTACCCCTCAGCTCGCGGGGCGGTAGGAACTGGGACTGCCCCGGGGTCCAGTTCTGCTCCGTGAGATTCATCTGGGTCATCTCTTGCTCCAGTCCATCCAAGTTGGATTCTACCGGCGACTCCCAGTTACCGCTCTTGGCTGGTGGAGGCGGCGTCTCAGCTTGCACGGGTTTTGGAGGCACAGGAGTCGGCCCTTCCGAAGCGGGTACTTCATCTGCCAGCTTCCCCGCGTCCCCAGCCTTGACTCTGGTCCTTCTTGCCCGGGAATAAGACTTCTTCTCAATTGGTCTGTCTGGCAGCGGCTGCGCAGCATCAGCCGCCGCCGCTTGGTTTTCCAGAGCAACCTCCTCCTTCGCAGGGCTGCTGTGGACGTGCGTCGCTTCCAGCTCGGGCGACTTGTCTCTGGGTGGGGTTTGCTCTGCACGCTTCGCTCGATAGCTGCTCTCCGCTTTAGCTTGCTCGCCGTTCCGAGACAGATGCTGGACGCTGGCTTCCGCAGCTCGGTAACTGGGGCGGGACTCTTTGTAGCCCCCCACCCTCGGATAGTTCCGGGGCGGGGGCATCCGCCCTGTACCCGCGGAGCTCCTGTTGGTGAAGGTTCGCGGGGGAGCCGAAGTGCTCTCTGCGCCCTGGTGCCTTGGGGGCTTACTTGGCCTCTCGTTGGACCAGTTGGGGTCTCGCTGAGGAGGGCTCCCAAACCTGAGGGAGAAAAACAGAACAAAGGGTTGGAAAGAAATCCCTGGGTGAGAGCTGCTGCTGTGCCAGGGATGTCCTCTCTGGGATACAGCATCCAGAACTCCCAGGACCAAGGTCCCACCTTGGGGACAAAGCCACCAACAGGGATTTCCCCCTTTGGGGCTCCAGAGCCATTGTCTGAAGCTCCTGGTGCGAGGGCTGAGGTCTCCCTTTGGGACAAGCCAGGCTCCAGTTTGACTTTGCTGCTCACCTTGGTTTGCGCACCCTCCTCGGCTTGATGTCGTCGGGGTTGTGGGCTGACCTGATGTCGTAGCCGTAAAGCGCGATCAGCTCCTGCCTGGTCTTAGGGGCCTGCTCGTCCTCCCGGAATTTGTCATGCTCCCAGCGGCCCTCGTCCTTCCACAGCTTCCGCTGACGACCCTTCGGCCTGGAAGAGTCACACAGGGAGGACCAAGAGGTTGTCGCAAAGCCAAGGAGACGTGAGAGCTGCAGCCAGTCCCAGAAGCGTGGGGGATGCTCACGTACCTGACCTCCTCCTCCTGCGTCTGCCCTCGGAGGTCGTGCTCAAAGAAGAGCCCTTTGCGCGGGATGTACGCCGGGTTCTTCCGATCCTCATCGTCGTCCAGGTGCTTGGGAACTTTTTTCCCGACTTTATTCTCAACAGGTTCGGTGCTCTCCTGTCAAAATCAGAAGCTCTCACCACTGCAGCAGTCCCTCTGCGAGGAGCCCCGCGCGGCCCCGTGAACGCATGGTGAACACCTACCTGCCCATCCCCGCTCTGCCGCTCGCCCGTCACCGCACCTTTGGACTCAGGTTTCTCATCCCCTTTCTCCGCTTTTGCCGCTGACTCACAGGAATCGTTACTATCCTGCTTCAGTTCCACTTTGGCACTTTCTTCCTCACTGTAATCCTCTTCCTCTGCCTGAAAGGGCCCCAGTTACTCAAACGTGCACCTTTGGCAGCAGGTCCCCCAGGAATTTCCCCACCCGAGTCCTCAAATCTGGAGCAAGATCCCTGTCCCAGCTGTTGGAGACCCGACAAAGCAGAGGATGAGCTCTCAAGCTCCTGCCTGTCCCTGTGTTTTTATGGAAAAAGCAAAGACTAAACCCAACGCCTCCCCCACAAAGCCACGGCCTCTCGCCACTCTGAAAGGCCAGGGCTTGCGCAAGGCGGCGAGATTAGTGAACCAGGGCCCTTGGACCGTCCCTTGCTTCCCACACCGAGGGCCCGGATCCAGCCAGCGCCGCGTTTCCAAATTCCCTGGAGTTACTCAGCTGACTCACTCGGAGCTCTCTGCTCGCAGGAGCGTGACCTGGTTTCACCCTCCAGGAGCCTGTGAGCCTTGCTTAGGCTGGAACTGACACTAAAAATAGCTCTGCGTGATTAACAAAAAGACTGCTCCATTTTTCTCTTTCAACACAGTGTATTTGCACATCAACTGCTCCTTTTGTTTACGTTGGGGAAACCCAGACGTGGCATTATTTTTAGGCACGGGAAGAGTCATCGTGGCACTTCGGTGATGCAATACCTCCGCTGCTCCAAGAGCCCAGCGTGCCCCAGCACCGCTCTGCGTCTCCCGCTGCCAAGCCTCCGGGGAGCCTCCGCGCAGGTCTCCAGGCTGGGAGCTGCCCTGTCCCCTCCACAGCCCGTCACACTCCCTCCTCGCTCACGGCAGAGACGATCCCAGAAATTCACGGCCCCTCCGAGCTTCCACTCCACCTGCCTTGCTGTTTAGAGTTTTCTCTAACTGCTGCCGCCCTCCAGATCCCCCAACCAGCTCTTTCAAGTGAAGGACCCTTCACTGTAATCACGAGAAACCAGAACATCTCTAAACTCCCTGGAGATGTTAAATTTACAGCTCTGAACTAAAACTCCAGGGAAACCTACAGCCTCCAGCTGCTGCCCAGGCTGCCCCTGGGCAGGGGCAGGGGGTCTCAGCGCAGGCGAGGGGGGATTTTCTCCGCACACACCCAGCGCAGAGCTGCCAGCACTCCTGGGGTGCGTCACCCCTCCGGCTGCGGGACGCAGAGAACAGGGATGCTGCCCGGGATGCTTCCGACCCAGCGCTTCTAATTTCAACTAATTAAAACGCCATCAGCACCGGCACTTCCCTCCCGGCCACGGCAAATCCTGCTCCCAGGATCCATCAGCCCCCACCCCAGCAGAGCAGGCAGCTGCCCTGCTCCACTGCCACACGGCTCGTGGCTCTGCAGGGCTGGTGCGACGCACACAAGCTGCTATCTTGAGACAAAGGCAATCGCTGCTGATGGTGTCAGGGGAAGAGAACGAAGGACACAAACTGGGCTTTGTGCTAAAATTACGCGAGGTGCAGTCACTCAGCAGAACCCTTTAAACACCAGGACAGAGACTCCTCTTACCTCCGAGTCTTCTGCGCTTTCATAATCCGAGAGTACAGCTGCGGGGGAGAAAAAGGAGTTTGGTGTCAGGGCAGAGACAGGGACAGGGCTTCCCTGCGAGCAGAACGCGCTGTGGGTGAACACACGCGGACAGACCCTCCCAGGGGAGTCAGAGACCAGCACCCAAGCATCCCCGACTAACACCACTGCCAGCTCACACAGGAGGAAGCGAGGGTGGGTTTGGGGCACGCTGTCCCTGCACCCCACGTTTGCCTGCCGTTATGGGGTAATATTTGGGGTGACAACAGCTGCAGGACTATTGGAAAAGGCTTTTTGTCTGGTTTTTACTTTTCGCGTGCAGACAGAAGCTGCAGTGCCAGAGTCATTACTCACCATCTCCTTCGATGCCATCCTCGCTTTCCTGCAGAGAGAGGGAGAGAAGCGTCTGTTAGCGGGGGGGAAGGTCAGCAGGCAGCTCCCTGCAGCATCCCACGATCCCCGACACAATTACAACAAGGTTTGGCCCCGGTCCTATCACAGCCGCCCTTGGAAATTCAGCTTCAGTGACTGAGAAAGAAAAAACAAGTTCAAGGCTTGTGGTACCGCTTTCTAAGATTCTTCTAGACCGAGCTGCGCTGGGGGAACACAGCTCTAGGAAAAGAAAAAAACACAAACTGCGCTAACTGCTGGGGGTCTGCGGAGGAAAAGGAGCGATGTCAGCAGCCAAGCCAGGCGCCCCTCCCGCGGTACTGGCGGGACAGAGAGCTAACTCGGGAAAGGACAAGAGGATTACTTAAAGCAGGAGCCCAGGAATAACGACCAGATGCCGAGCAGGACTGAGCTCAGGCAGACATCTGCTAGAGACTCTGGCGACAGAAATACAACCCTGCGCCCGAAAGAAGACGCCGGATGGAGCAGAACAGCTCAGATCAGGGAAAGTTTCTAGTAAAAGAACAGACTGATGGAGCTGTGCGGTAAAAACAACCTCAGATCGAAAATAAAACCAGCCCCCGCATCCAGGAGATAAACCCCAACGCCAAAACAGCCGAGCTGAAATACGCTGGGGTTTGGGGAGGAACCTCAAACAACCGGCACCACAAACCCAGGGGAGGGCAAAATCCTACCCAGAGGAGAATCCCCTGCAGAGGAGGGGGACAGAAGCTCCCCAAACTCCCTGTAAAACCTTTATAATGTCCCCAATTAAAACACAGCCGGCTGGAGCTGAGAAAGAGCAGAAGCCCGACAGGCCAGCAAACCCCCTGCCCACGCCCTGCTGCGGGGACCCCAGGCCGGGGGACAGAGGGGAACCCGTGCCCGGTGCTGGGGGGCCACAGAGCCCAGCCCCCCCCCCCCCTTCCCCTCACACAC
>WKFP01012968.1:694-66917 GCA_011057875.1 Pterocles orientalis
GGGGGGGGGGGGGGGGGACAGAAGTGCCACCCCTGTGTCACCAGGTACAGTGACATCCCTGTCCCAAACAGGGTGTGGGGGGGTGGCAGTGCCACACCCTGGGGACAAGCCCTGGTCCCTTGTCCCCCTCCCAAGCAGCTGAATTTGAGGACACGCAGGGATCAGGACGTCCCCCTACCACCCCCAATGTCCCCAGAGCATTGTCACCCCCAGGCTGGGGGACAACCCTGTCACCCACAGCTTGGGGACAATCCCATCACCCCCCCCATGGCATCAGTCCCAGGTCCAGTGTCCCCCAGGGGGTCTGGGGACACGTCCCTGGCCCCACCCCCCCCGTCACCCCGTCCCCAAAGCTCATCCCCTTCCAGTGCGGTGTCCAGGGCCATCCCAGATGATGTCCCCAAGGATGTCACGTGACAGGTTCCACCACCAGGACCTTGCACTCGCGCTTGGCGAACTTGTCCAGGGCCAGTGCCGTCCTCTCGGGGGGCAGGTACAGGGGACGCCCCATGGTGGACACAACCAGCGGGGTGATGGCGCAGCGCTCAGCGGCACTGCCTGACCTGCAGGGACAAAGAGGGACCGTCACTGTCCCCACGGGTGGCTGTGCCCTCCCCCTGTGTCCCTGTGGGGCTAGCTGTCCCCACCCCTGTCCCCAGACATCACCTTTCTGCACAAAAGCCGCATTTTCCCCCCCTGCCGCACCCCTCATGTCCCCGCGGGCCCCTCCACACTGTCTCCTCTGTCCCCTCCCCACCTCATGAGGGGTCCCCATGCCGGCTGCTGGTGGGAGAAGGACTGTGACCGTCCCAGTCCCACCTGGTGACACTCCACCAGCTCGCGCATGGCCGGGCTGCCGAGGCTGCTCCACCGTGACACCGCCCATGCCTCGCCCACTGCTGCCGCGAACTGCAGCTTCAGCTTCATGTGCTGGGACAGCTGGGGACATGGTGACACTGGGCCAGCCCCCCGCACCATCCCTGGGGGAGGTTTGTCCTCTGTTTGTCACCTCAAAGAGGCCGGCGCGCAGCACCTGGAAGGCGACGCGGATGGTGAGGCTGCTGCCCTTGCGGGAGGACCCCAGGTTGTTGAGCGGCGTGTGACACACGATGGCGTCCAGGGTGGCCTGGGTGGCACAGCGCTCGTCACCTGACAGCTTTTTTCCCTGCAGTGACAGGACGGGGTGACACAATGGGGACATCACTCCCCACCTGGCCGCCGCCCAAAAATCCCAGCTGTGACCGTCGCGAATCCCCGAATCCTCAGCCTCAGTTTGTCCCCTCCCTGCCCCCCCCCGGGGGGGTTTGTCCCCTGCATGTCCCCACTAGTGGTGGCGGTCTCAGGCATCCAGACGAGGCGCACAGCAAGGAAATCCTGCAGCTTGTTGAGCAGCGTGTAGGTGACAGTGAAGCACTGGCAGGGATGCACCGGGGACTCGCAGGTAGCCGTCATCACAAAGTACGGGTGCTCCAGGCGGATGCTGGGCAGCCTGGGGATGGGGACAGCAGGGACACTGGGGACAGCCGCCAGGATGTGGCATTGGCACCATGGGACAGCTACAGGGACACGGAAACAGCCGCAGGACGCAGGGTTGGTAGCATGAGGTGGCGCAGGGACATCACTGTGTGCCTGTCCTTGGGGCAGGGGGACGTCGGGGTCCCCTCCAGGCATGGGGACGTTGGGAACATCGGGTGGCACTCACCGGTAGTGGGTGTAGATGGAGCTGGTGAAGGGCAGCTTGGGCGTAAACCACTAGATGACGGCCGCCAGTGACACCTCCAGGCCCTGGTGTAGGGACAGAGTATCACAGATATCACTGTCACCGCTGTCACCTGTAAGTACAGTCCTGAATGTCCCCATGTGTCCCCTCCCCAGGTCCTCAGGGAGACAAACACAGACATTCCCCACAGCAAGGACAAAGTCCCCACATCCCACCCAGGGTTGTCCCCACTGTCCCCAAGGAAGGACACTGGGACAGTGACAGCATCCCCAAGACCAGGACACTGTCCCCAAGGCCACCAACAGGGACAGTGGCCTCCCAGATGCCTCCGGACATCTCCCAGCAGGGACAATCCCCACACAAAATGTCCCCATGGGGTTGTCACTCCTTGTGTGTGTCCCCTCCCCAGTGCTGGGGTCCCTGTGGTGGCTGTCCCCGTGGTGTCCCCACCATGTCCCCTCACCTCGCGGGCATCGTCTGGGGGCCTGGAGCTGGAAGAGGAAATTCTGCTCCTCAAGGGCGCTGAGGGCGCAGGGACACAACGAGGTGGCACCGGCCAGGCAGCAGAATGCACTCACGGGGACATCGCCCGAGTGGTGGCTGCAGGAGGGGACATGGGGACAGCTCGGTGACAACATGGAGGGGGGGGAACACATGCCACCCCCCCGCCAGAGCCACCCATGTGTCCCCTCATGGCGATTGCCCAAAATGGGGGGACAACGTGGGTGGGGTGGCACAGCCACAGTGTCCCCAAACCTGGGGATGTCCTCAAGGGTGACGATGTCTCCAAGGGTGAGGAGAGCCCCCCCGTGTCCCCATGCTCACCAGACGTCATCAAGGAGGAGCACAGAGCCATCAAGCATGACAGGCAGGTAGCGGGCATTGAGTTTGGGGAGTATGTGGCGGCAGCTTCATCATCATCATCTGCAGAGTGCCATCAGTCATCTTCACGCCAGTCAACGCCAATCTCTTCTGCAACGACGGCCTCCTCCAAAGGGCAGGCACGACCCAGCAGCACCCTCCCCGGGGCTGCAGCCCTTGCACACAGAGGAGCCACCCCATCAGCCTCCTTGGCCCCGCCTGGGGCTCCTCCAGCCCCAGCCCACAGTGGCGTGAGGGAGCGGAGACACGGCACAGGGCGGGGAGGGGAGCAGAGGAACTGGGAAAACTCTCCCTAAACGCGAGAATTACAAAGTTACACACACGGGGACTCACTGTCACCAGCCCGCAGAGCACACGGAGGCGATGCCGGTTTGTCCCGTTCAGTCCGTGTCTCTCCTCTCACCCGACTGCTTTTAGTCCTGAGGTGGGTTGACACTGGCTGGGTGCTGCTGCCCCCCCCAAGGCTGCTCCATGAGCTGCTCCTGGAAACTAATTCACTTGTAATCATTCCTCCTCCCTGGGGAAAAAAAAAATAGTGTTGTTACAAACTGGACAAAATTAGTTTAAATATCAGTTTCCGTCATGTTCATTCATTACATTTCTGCTGGCACCTAGGTGCCCAAAATTTAACTACGAAAAAATTTAGTTACACAGATAAAAATAAAAGGCTCTTTCCAACTCGCTTGTAAAATTAGTGCAGACAAACAGAAGAGAAACGCCTGACTCTAAAGAAGGCCACGGGCAGGCAGCTCTTATGTTATCATACATGAAAGCTCGCTCTTTTACCCGAATGAAAAACATCCGTAAGTACCAAGGGATCAATTCAGGAACGGGGCGTGCTCCGTTAACTGTCATGTTTCATCCGCTTTTCTGCACCGGCAGCAAATTTGCCTTTTCCGTGGGTTTGATGGAGAGCACCTGGAGCGCCCTTGAACTAGCGAATATTCCTCCCTGCTCCCCCAGCCCCACAATCGGCGTGATTACCCGAGCAGCGAGGGTCACCATCGCCAGCTCCAGCCGGCTGATGTTCCGGCAGAGAGACGCTCCGTCCGACCACGGCTCCCGCTCAGCACAGCAGCAGGCTGTTCTGGCTCCGGCTAACGCACGCTCTGGACGCTGGACACCCCGTCTCGATCCAGCTCCCGCTTGCCGCGGTGCCGGTCACTGAAGCTCCGGCTCTGCACGGAAGCTCCGGCTGTTTTCCGCAACTTCTCCTCACCAGCTCCAGCTACTTGCAACAGCCCGGGCTCTTGACGAGGTCGTGAATCCATCGCCGCCAAAGCTCGAGCACTAGGATTAAACGTCACAGTTGTACGTGGTGTAAATATTAGTTTGCATGAGTACGCAGTTCATAACTATTCTAAGCAGCATGTGAAAAAGAACTGGACTAGAGGAGGGCACATGGGCCCTGCAAAGCACCCCCAGAGGGACCAGCTCCGACATTTGAGTTTGGCCTGGGGCACGCCAGCCTCCTGAACTTTGGGGTCCGACGTGACCGGACCCCCGCTTCCAGGAAGGGTCCACACTAAAGAAGCCCTCCTCCCCCCCAGCACGGTCCAGGTACCCGGCATTACCCTTGCAGTTCGAACCCTAGGCTTCCCGGAGCGGACTCTCGGGCATCACCATTTAACAAAGGAAGCTACTCCAACGGTACGGCTGGTAACACTGTGTATTTAACAGTAAACTGTAAACTGAACTCCAGCAGAATCCAGATGGCTGCTGGGGCTTTACAAGTTAAGGCTGAGGTTAGGTTTTAAAACCTATGCCTTGAGCAGTAAATGTGTAAACTGTAAATCCTGCCTGGTAAGTACCAAGTCCCACAAAATTAACAAGTAAACAATAACACCTGAGTTAGAAACCCTGAACAAGAAATTCTTAACAAAACAAACAAACAAAACAAAAATACAAAACAAAACCACCAAAACAACCAACCAACACCCACCCACCACACTGCACAGGAAAACCTCCAAACCCTCAGTTTTATGCAAAACAGTAGAGACAAGCTGAGGAATTTCTGCTCACAGCTTAAATCACTTCCCCCTCATTTGTGAGTGCAGCAGAACTGCAAGACATGTCACAAACACTTTACAGTTGCCATTTGTAAGTTTGGTTTTAGCCACTGTTCAAATGTGGCCACATGCACGGTGATACATGGGACTGTACTAAGCTGCACTTCCACTGAACCTGCCCTGCCCCACTGTGAGCACTAATTCATGTGCAGTACCAACAAACATTCGCGCTATTCAGGCTATCCAGAAAACAGCGCACACAGTGTGCAGAACGAAATGGGGAAATATCTGTGATGTAAACTAGACATGCTTTTAGGCTACTAACCACATTGTGAGCATTTCCAGTCCAAGCTGCTTAACCGCTCAGGCACCTGGCTGTCTTCAGCCTTTGGCAGATGGTACTCCTCAGGGAAACTGCAGCATGGACAGACACTGCAATGTTAGAAGGGTTTGTTTGTCTTACTCGGCGTGAAAAAACATGTAACATAGAAAGGGGGAACAAGCAGCCCTCTCACCTGTCTGCTTTCTCATTCAACACAAGCGAGAAGGAAAGCTTGGAGCACTCAGACTCCCAACAACCATGCACTGCCGTGCCCAGGAGCTGCCACCAGAAGCACCCCGCACTCACTCACACGACAGCAAGGAAGCCAGCCTGCCCTCCATCCCTCTGTCTCCCCCCCCCCTTCACAACATCCATGGCACTCAAAATTTTTTTGTCTCCTCCAGACCATGCAGAAAGCAGCCTCTAAAACTCCAAGCACCAGAGAAACTAAGCTAATGGGAAACAGACTGTAGCCAGGACAATAGGAGAGGCAAGGTTTCACTCCACTTCCATGGGCTAACTCATAGGAGCAGCTTAAATCACACAGACCCTGCTGGAGAGCCTGTGACTCAAATGTGCCTGAAGGCTGAGTCAAGTGCAAGCTGCTGCTGCCGAGAGGTGGCAAGAGGAGCAGAATGAGGCTGATACAAGGAAGATACCTGTTTACATACAGGCAGATCCAACAGGAACTGGGGCTCTGTGCCGGTATTGCGCCGGTGAGTCAAGCTGCGCTGTGCCAGAGCTCCGTCCAGGTGCAGGCGAGCAAGAGGCAGGAACAGGACCTACACACTGTGCAGGACAGCCTGCAAACTGATGCAGAGGACAGACGGTAACAGTAACCCCGGACTACTCTACTACAGGCACCTGCCCTAACACCCAAGTACTTGGAGACTGATCTCCGTCTCCCTGACACCTTCCCCACAAGCCTCCTCGCTATAAACGGTACCCTCCCCAGAGCATCTTGGTCCAGTGGTGCTCCCCCGGTGCCCTGTGCCCCAGCAACAAAAATCTCCGGAGAGGGGTTAGACTGAATGAGGCTGATCAACAGCACCTTCCATTCGCTGCTGATCAGCTCCACTGAGCACCCACCAGCCCTTGACACCTCAGAAGCCTGACAGGACACAGAGGCATGCCAGACCTTCAGTGTGACAGAGGGACAGGAACCCAGAAAACGGGGTGGGGAGAAGAGGGATGGGGAGACAAAGGAATGGAAAGAGGGATTTAGGGGGTCTTTGAGGAGTGTTTGGGGGTCGGTAGGAGCTTTGGGGCAGTATCTGGGGTCGCTGAGGCAGGCTTTGTGGATATTTGGGATCGGTAAGGCCATTGCAGATCCATCGGAAGTAGCAGAGAAAACGACAGTACAGCGCAAGGCCTGTGCTGTCATTATCAGCGTCCAGTGGTGCAGTCTCTGTTGTGGCACAGCTTCATCAGAGCTTTCTGGGGGAGGCATAGAAAAACGTATCACCCCCGTGGCTCCGGCAACGCTGACAGCCACACACACAGAGCAGGGCAGTCAACCCCGGCAGCCCTCTGTCCCCCCTGCCAACTGTAAACCCCCCCCCCTTTCCTGCCTCACCCCAGCCCGCAAGGGCATCTCCATAGCCCCCTCACTGTCCCTCCAAACACCCCCCAGCCACTCAGTCCTGCCCCAACATGACCACTGAGCCCTGGTAAGTGCAACATCACCTGGTCCTCTTCCTTGTGAGCACCGTGGCTGGAGTAAAACAGCAGGCACTCTGGACGGCCTTGAGGCCTGGGGCAAGTTTCTCATGTCTGTGGTAGCTCAGGGCCCTGTAAGTGACCGTAGTGACGCCAGAACTGCAGAATGGTTGAAGTGGGATGGGACCTCCAGAGCTCATCTGGTCCAACATCCCCTGCTCAAGCAAGGAGCTGCCCAGGACTGTGTTCAGATGACTTTTCAGTATCTCCAAGGTGGGAGATTCCACAGCCTCTCTGGGCAACCCGTGCCAATGCTCCATCACCCACACAGTGAAAAGTGCTTTCTGATGTTCAGAGGGAACCTCCTGTGTTTCCGTTTGTGCCCCTTACCTCTTGTCCTGTCACTCGGCACCACTGAAAACAGCCTGGCTCCACCTTCTTCACACCCTCTCTTCAGGTATTCGTATACATTGATAAGATACAGCCTCTCCCAAGCCTTCCCTCCAGGCTGAACAGTCCCAGCTCACTCAGGCTTTTATCATGTGAGAGATGCTCCAATCCCTTCATCACCTTGGTGGCCCTTCACTGGACTCTCTCTAGTATGTCCTTGCCTCTCTCGCACTGGGGAGCCCAAAAGACCTTCAGACAACAGCCCAGATAACCTTCCCACCCAAAAATTCCACACTCCCTGACACAGGTAGCAAGCCCCAGATAACCTGAGTAAGCAAATGGCCCCCAAAGAACTGAGGAATGCACCAGAGATGCCAGCACAACCTCAGAGTCCCTGGAAAAGCCACCAAGACAAAAAATAGTATGTCTCCACAGGCCCCACAATAGCTCTGTGAACACTTAGATAAGCCCCCAGAAGCAACGGGTGTGGCCCTACAGACCACCCCCAAGGAGACACAGCATCGACGGGCCCACCTCTCAGCATCTAGAGCCCCAGAACACTCATCTCCTGCAGCCCTAACAGGACTACCTGGCATCGATCAAACATGCACTTTCCATCCTGCCATGTGATGTATTTAAAAAACAACCAACCCACAACATAAACAAAAACCCCATACACAACTGTCTGTCTCTGTGATCAAAGTTGTTTAAACAGATCACTTCCATACAGCAGTATAATCAATATGTAGATTTCCAAGGCACCTTAAATTTCTCAGTAATCTTCACTAACAACAACTTGAAGTTCTAAAGAGAGAGGAAAATGGTATGAATCATGCTGCAAGAGCACGTGTGTGCCCACTCTGTGTCACAAGTTCACAACGCACAATTGGGGCACCGTCAACGCTATTTCCACAGTGAATCCACTCAAAGTTTCTTCATTCCTTTCGCTCTTTGCACTCCATGTCAACATCGCATTCAAGTATCTGATTGCAAATTTTGCCACTCCAGGGAAAGCACTAAGAAATCTATCAATGAAGTTCCTGCTTAAGCCTTTTATAACAGAACTGCTGCAGTTGCCCCAGCTCTTGGAGAACTTTTATGTTAAAATTGAAAACATCAAGAGAAGTCTGAAAAAAAAACCACAACTGCACAACAACTTTATAGCAAAAGAAGAAAGTCAAGCAATGCTGGAAGAAAGTGAATGAATTTAGTTTCTACTTTGTTCCATTTATACAAATTAAGAACTGAGATTCTTAAATACTTAACGCATTAAAACAGATGTTAACTATTATCAATGAACAAAGACATCTTTGACAATCTTTTAATATAAAGTACTTATTTTTAAAACAATGCTGAGAACAGCACAGCTCAGCCGCAAATTTGCAATCTGACAAGTAACTCATGGCACTTCTCATGCTTTTTTGTTTGTTTTTGCTGTGTAAAGAAACTGGGGGAAAAAACCTCCTTCCATTACAGAAAAACAGCAGACAGGAAGGCAGTGAAACTCACCAGCCAAGGTCTTTCAAATTACCTATATGCTGCACAGTAGACAAATACTCAACCACCCATCCCATCCCCCCCCCCCATGTCCAGATGTCTCAAAAATAATATCTCAGCGCTTTGGATGAAATTATGACCAACTGAAGCAATTTTGTCACTCAACCATCTACCCCACTCCAAGATCTCTCAAAAATAATGTCTCAGTGCTTTGGGTTAAATGATGACCAACTGAATTGATTTTGTCGTCTTGGCAACACTAAATCCAATGACAGATCTCTCTGTTCTTTTTCTGAATCCACCAGCTGATAGCCAAGCATGTTTATGGCACCTTTGCAAACTTCCTGTATTTTCTTAATTTTCTGGAAGGAAAGAACATTTCTCCAGGCCTGTGAGACGCTAACTGCATCTCGAGATGTGATTTTGAAGGCTTCTTTTTTTTCTCCTGGTCCCTGTCCATGTGTGATATTATAGATCCAGCTTTTGAGCATGGGGGTTAAACTAAGATCTGCAAATTTATACATTTCTGAGATTTCTGATAATGGATCTCTTACCAGATCTTCAAAACGGATCATTAAATAGCGATCTTTAAGGAAATTAGGTGGTTTTAAAGTAGCCGTTTCATAAATCTGAACATGACTTCTACAAATCTCTTGCATTACTTTGTATTTGCTATCTTCCACTTTAGTGCCATTGGTACTCAAAACAATTCCATTGTCACGGGCTAATGCTTTGACGGATTGTTCCCGTGACTTGACGACTGCCCTGGGGTCACGGACCAAGTGAATAATTTTGAGATTCAGGGATGGATCAGTGAGAAGGGGGTAGAGGACCTTCAAGTCAAAGAATCGAACCTCCTTGATAACAACATGGCTATAAGTTTTACAGGCTTCCTCCACTTTGCTGAATGGGTACCGTCCACAAAGAGTCTTGCACGCCATTTCACTGGTTATGTCAGTACGTTGAAAGGATTCACAAGCAGGAACTGAACACAGAGCCCGACTCACTGCCCACTGGAAAAGATCGGATAAGTTTCTTTTCCAAGGCATGTAAGCATCAAACACAGACATGTCGCACAGAAAGACCGACCTGACCAGGTCCCGCACGGCCATGTGCAAGACCTTGGCACTGTTCTGGTACATCGTAACCCACACGTGCCATGCAGGCTCCATCAGGTAGAAGACGCTGGGGTGCTGGCTGAAAAGCTGACCAACAAAAGACGATCCTGACCGCCAGGAGGAGAGAATGAGGATGTGGACTTGAGACGGTTTCTCCTCAGACTGAGGCATGAAATTACTGTACCGGGCATACATGAAGAGTAAGAATCCAGTCTGAACCGTAACAAAAAGTATAACGACTGTGCTAGGAATCCGAATCCTTGCCATTCTCACCAAGGAAAAGCAATTAAAAAAGCTGAAAAAGAGAAGAAAATGCTGGTGAACCATTGCTCCTGTCATACAATAATGATAAAACTTACACAATACAAACTCTTCCATTAGTAAAACCTTTCTTCAAATGTGCACATATGTATTTGTCACTATTTGCTTCCTTAATCAGTGGCACTGGGAGATCATGATCTGCAGGTGACAGGTGTCGGAAACTGAAAGAAAGTAATGCATGACAGCAACATCACAGCAGAAATAAGTTTGAAGCAAATGTTTGATGTTGAAGGAAACCATGGGTATGCCGAAGGAAAAAAAACGTTCTGAATCACTCCACTTTATTTCCATTTCAGTCTAACATTACAAGGGCTTCTATCCCTTGTAATCCATTAGTAACTGACTACTGAAATAAGAATCATCTTCTTATCTAATGTGAGCACTGTACCCTGCGGTGACGGTAGGGCACTATACCAACTGGTGCTTGTGCACAACCCCCTATTTTGCAAATTGCAGGAGATGGGTGAAAACTCGCAACCTGAAACTGAATCTATCCAGAGATGTTAAAATGAAAAAGCAGCTGATGTGTGTCTTTGGGCTGGAGCGCATATAATCCCATGACTGAACACCCTGAGTTTGCATTTAAAGAATTATCCATTTGTGAGTTAGGATTAGTCTGCATGTAACTCCTGGAAAATGTGGGCATGCCAACCCCAAGTGGACCTCTTTACTATGAAGCCAAAGTTCAAGCCTCACATGCACTCCTCACAACTTTTTACTAGAGGTTTTTGGCACCTACCCCTTCGTGCTCTCACCTTTGCAGATTCCACTTGTAAGCAGTCAGTACATGTTAGCAGGCACTGTATTAAGAAAATAAAAATCCTTGTGTACGAAGATCATCTCTATAGAGTTTTACATGAAACCATGTGCTATCTAGCTGCATTTAGACATTTCTTTTTCTTGTTACAGTGAAAGGTACATATATCAACACACTCTGGACTCCTGAAAGTAAACCATGCAGACTACCAAATACAGATGCATACTCATATGACATAATAAATGCATTAAGTTCTTAGTGCCAGCCTAATGAAACATGAAAAAGACTAAATTTTTGTTTGCAAGCCAAGAGAAAGAGCAGAAATATGAGCTGAGTAGGAAAAAGGAGTCAATAAAAGCACCTACCTTTAGTATCATACAGAATCTTGTCAGGAGAGCGAGACAAATAAGCAAAGCACTAAAACTTGCTTAAGGAAGTTCTTCTCCCAAAGTACCATCGCTCGCTTGTAAGATACAGAATCACTGAATCTTTAGGTTGGAATTAGGTTGGAAAAGACCTTTAATATCATTGACTCCAACTGTAAACCTCCACACTGCCAAGTCCACCACTAAACCATGTCCCTAAGCACCACATCTACACGTCCTTCTCATACTTCCAGGGATGGTGACTCCACCACTTCGCTGGACAGCCTGTTCCAGTGCTTGACAGCTCTTTTAGTGAAGGAATTTTTCCTAATATCCAACCTAAACCTCCCCTGGTGCAACTTGAGGGCGTTCCCTCTCATCCTATCATTTGTTACTTGGGGAAAGAGACCAACACCCACCTCACTACAACCTTCTTTCAGGTAGTTTTAGAGAGCAATAAGGTCTCCCCTGAGCCTCCTTTTCTCCAGACTAAACAACCCCAGTTCCCTCAGCTGCTCCTCATAGGACTTGTTCTCTAGACCCTTCACAAGCTTCATTGCTCTTCCTTGGACACAAAGGTCTATACACTGTTTACACCTGCTCTAGTTTATACCCACTCAGATAAAAATGCCTTTTTACTGTTTTATTATGTTCCCTACTTCAACATACAATCTGTTTCTGTAGCTTAGCAACAGCATTTATTTATCTCTGAAACTATGGTCATCACTAGGTTTTCAGCAGTTGTGCTGCCCACTGAGGCAAGACCCTTTTCTCCAGTGGTTCCACATTCTCATTAGCTCTGCGCAGATATCCGTGACGTATGACTGCAACAGCACCTCCTAGGACGAAACCCACGGCCACCTAAGCCTCTCTTGCACAGTCCCAATGCCTATCAGCCTCTCTACCAAGCCATTTCAGTTTGCTAGCCTGGAAGAAAGCTACCTGATAATTTTTTTCACCTAGCTCTTCAGCGTTGAAACAACTCGGCACAGCACAGACCAGCACTGGAGCTGTACGAAGGCAGGGAACAAAAAGGCTTTGAACAGAAAGACAGCAGGGGAGCTCCAGACCAGACTGCCAACAGCATGCAGCTTGAGCCATGCACACAAGTCTTTGAATTAATTTGCATTGTACCTTTCGACCACCTACTGCTGTGGCGGTGTGCTCCCCCCATCCCTACCTGAGCAGTAAACACCCATGGTCCTGGTGGCTGCATCTGGCTGAAGCTGGACTCTGGGGACCACCCTGCACATCCTGCTCAGCAGCTAAGGGCAAGCTGAGCATGTGCCAACCGAAACGTGGCCAGTATGCAAACATGACTATAAGTCAACCATCTTACTCCATAAATAGTGGACAGCCCAGAGCCCGTTGAGCTCTCCTGCATGGCCGTGGCTGCACACCAGGATCTCCTCTTGAGTAGCGACGCTTCTCATGGTTACTCCTCGAGGCTGAGAGATTCCTTGCCGCAGCAGATTCTTGGTAAGTGACTAATAATGCCAAACTATGAAATCTTAGCTAAGTGATGTAAAGGATTGATTGCGCAGATGTAATCCTTTAGACATAAACTGCTGGACTGAGTCTGGGACTAGGATCAGATCCAGCCGTACCTCGGCTCCTCTCTGAGAAGGAGTTTAGAGAGCAAGGGGGTCCCTTCCGAACCTCGTGACTCAATGGGAGGGTCTCCCTGACGGTTTTGTCTGACCCTGTCCTCTATGCAGTAAATAATCAAGTGAACCTCACCATCGAATCCTGTTAAATCACCGTCACATTCATCTTTGAGCTTTGTTAGGTCACTGTTTTATATAAATAAATATATTGCTGCTTCTCTCCTGTGAGTGAAGTGCGTAACTCCATCTGCAACAACTGCGTCATCATGTCACAAAATTGTTTACACGGATTTTTCAGCTGGAATAATGCCAGGCCTCCCCTATGATCAGTCTCTAGAGTCTACTGGGTCACAACTCACTCTACAAAAGCATGCAGCTACCTCTTAAGGCTACAAAATACAAATTAACAGTGAAAGGGATAAACCTACACAACTTCTGTGAATCAAACTGAAGAAAAAAACTGCACATCTTTCTAGTCAAACTGCTGCAGCTCTTGCACCACTGCAGAGCCTGGCTCTGTCTTCTTCACACCCTCCCTTCAGATAATTATAAACATTGATCAGAGGTAACGAAAGAATCTAAGCGGAAGTGGAAGAGCAGCTGCCATTTGCTAGTTCAAGGAGTTTTGCTGAAACAGATACTATGCCTGAAAGCCAGCCAGCCATAACTACCTTCTGTCTTTTTTCTTGTCTGCAAAACATTAGCCATTTTCTGCACTGACTGCACTCTGCAGCTCCTCGCTGTCTAACTCATTCAGTGGCTTCCAAAGCATCCCGATGATGCTTTCTAAAGCATTAGTATACTGTTTCTACTCTAGCTGCTCAGAATGGCTGCTCCACCCTAATCAAGGTCACTCTGCAGAAATGCAAACACTAGATGTTCTTTATACCATAGTGGTGAGGGGTGGGGGAGTAAGGAATAAAAACAAAAGCCATTTTTTTTAAATTCACATCTGCCTTGACTGCCTCTCATCACTCTGATTCCCACCCAAGTACTGTTGCAAACAATACTGTGCCAACAAAAACCAGCTAACATGAATATCAGTCCATAATTTGTGTCTGAACTAGTCTGTCCACCAGAAACACTACAAATAATATCTAAAATGACTGTAGCTAAAGTATTTCCCTACTCTTCAGTATGATATAAACTGCAAGAAAAAGTGCAACATCAAAGTACAGCACTAAGTGGATACCTATTTTCAGTACTTTAGATTCATCTTCCACCCTTTTGCGAAAGTTGGCATGTTTCCAAGGAGTATACAGGCATGCAGACACCACAAAGAAATTAATTACACAAGAAAAGGCAGCATCTGCAAGAGTATTCTCTGCAGCAGCTTCCAGTGCAGGAGGCCAAATACACATCCAGTTAACTAGATTCTCTCTGTAAACAGGGCCTTTAATTTCTGCATTTCTCACATTGGGCATGTGTAATCCTATTTGCATGTAAATACCATTTTACAATTTGCAATTGCATTCTGCAGTTAAGGTGATTTCAGCCGGGTTAAACTTAAACCTCTTTAATGTGCAACTTTATAACCCACCAACGTCCTTCATTTCTGACAAACGTCAGCTGAGGCAGAAAGCAGCTCACGAATACCCTGAAGAATCACCTTCTCATAAAGTGGCTGAACATATATATATATAAATCCACTGAGCAGATGACATTATATCATTGCCTCAACGGTGAGGGACGGGACCTGTGCTCATTCTGATCCTCTTTATTCCACGGCAGCTTCACCAGAGGGTGCTGTTAGGCAAGTTCGCTCCTTCAGCACAGAAAGGCAATCTGCAAACCCTCCTTCCTTACTCTGCGCTGCCTCGCCCCTTCCCCTCCGCCTGCAGCTCGGCAGCTCTACCTGCCCATCCCCAGCTCCCTTGGGAGAGCCTCAAGGGCGCCTGTTTCCGCCGGTCTCCGCAGCAGAGCGGCCTTGTGGCTGCAGCTGCCCGCCTGGAGCAGGCCCGCGGGCGGGAAACACGGGGAAGGAGAAGCACCAGAGGGGCAGAGTGCTGGCACTGCTGTCGCTCCAGCCGCCATCTCAGTGACAAAACCCTCTAGCAAGCACCTCCTCGTCAGCTCGGGAAATCAGACTGACCACAAGTGGCGAGGGAGCCACAAGAGGCAGGAAAACAGCTGCGAGGGACATCAAGCTGCAGTTCACATCTCTCAGCTGCGATTCTGCAGCGCTGCCTCAGTTGGTGGGACCACCATACACGCTCTTGTACATAACGAATACTACTAAGCATAGATTATTTTAATAACCGTTACAATTTATTTTCTGCAATAGTAGTATTCTTTTGTGACACCATTTCTTCAGGAAGAGCTCTGGCAAACAGCAGAACAATCAAACGTCTAATTCTAATAAATTATTGAGGCAGAATCCTCTCTTCACAAGCCAATGCAAATGATCAAAATGTGATCTGAAAAGCATCCGCACATATGGTTTAGCTGACAGTCCTGAGAGTCAAGCTCTGTCACTCGGCTTGTCTACTAATGGCTACTAACGCCTACAAGATCCTGGACCAGATGAACCCTGGGTCTGCCCAAGAATAACTGTTCTTACATACTGTGCAAATTAAAATTATACAAACTGGACAACAAAGCAATGGTTTTCTTCCTCACTTAAACTGTCTCTGACAGAATGCTGAGCTGCAGAGCCACTACCATGGGCCATCACTTGCCAAGAGACTAGATGATACATTACAGAAAGCTCCCCGGTTTTACCAGGCAAGGTAAAAATACAGTGAGTGGTAATACTGAGCCCAGAAAGCTTGCTTTCTAAACAGAGCACTTTTCAGACCCAGAACGGTAGAACAGAATGGAGGAGGAAAGAAATAAATTGTGCAGTGGATGATCATCAATTAGATCTTTGCAGGTAAGCCCTGAAAGGAACACAATTGCCCAGTGAACCTCCTTTCAGTACAGAGTTCAGCCTGAACAAACCTCATAAATTAACAAAAATTAACAAACAAAAAGAAAAAACCCACCAAAAAAAAACCCCACGCCCAAAAAACCACACCAAAAACTCCCACCTCCTGTTATGCTGCTCATTTTTCTGGGACACTCAAAAGACCGTGGAAAGACAGAAAGAGAGTGCCTCACACTAGCACTGTAGAGAAACATGGGCTCTCTTTGAGCTTGGGACAAACAGCTGGGATGAAAGACTCCCTCGGAACAAACAGGTCTGGGTCTGTTGCAAGAAGACTGAAAAACCTGGCTGGAATAGAACAGAACAACTGAGAGAAGAATTACAAGTACCTGCTCCCCTAAAATGACTGCACGCAACCGAATCTTAGCTGTCTGAAGTCTTCCCCAGCCATTTTGTGGCTGAGAAAATTTCAGGCACACTTCCATTTAAAACAGTTTATGCAGCACTTTTAAAGCCGAAATCTTTACAAATTACACAGAAATTACTTCAACTTCCACAAAATACAAAAATACACCTTAAATTAATTTTCCAGATCATTCTCTTCCACTGAAAACTGAATACCTAATACTATATTATGTGCTCAACCTTTTGCTAGCCAAAAATTCTTTTGTCCTGTATGCTGGTCATACACTAAATGCTGACTTTCAGAGCAATCATGAGCTGAACGAAGTATCATTTATGTACTTATAATTGACCAAAACACCTCAGTACTGCCTGTGAAAAGGTACAGCACACCTGATGGAGATGCCTGCTCACTAATACATAGTTTGCTGCTCAAAAAAGTAAAACACAGGAACGTGACAAAGCTGGTCCAAGAAAAATGCACAACAATTATTACTTGTAATTCCTGCTATACATCACCCAGCTGACAAAATGTCACCTTCCAGTTTCTTCCACAGCTAGAAATGACACTTCTTCACAGGGCAAAGGCTTACTGTATCGCCAACAACATGCCGACTGGTCTCTGAATGGGAAAGAAAAAGTTTGGAGGATGTCTTCCATAACCACTGGTTCTTCAAAAAGAGTTAAAAGTCTCTCCAATAGCTGATCGTTGCGAAGTAGTTGAAAGAATTAATCAGCCTGCTTAGGGTTTTTTTAATAGAACGGTTAACACTACAACAGGAGGAACAGCAGTACCAGCACCGCTACCGGACATTTTGCAGCCTGACACACGAGCGGTTTAGCCGACAGCGTTATTTAGCTTGTGAAAATGATTCTCAAGAGCTTTACCTCTGTCACCAGCCGAACCCCCTCAAGCAACTCCCGCTTCGGGGCCGTGCGACACGGGCGCCGCGGGGGGGCCGCGCGGGTGTCAGCGCTGCTCCAGGGGCGCCAGCGGCCCCGCCGCGCTCCCCGCACCCTCCCGGCAGCGCTGCTGGCCGCGGGAATCGAGCTCTGCCACTGGGCCGCCGAGCCCCGGGGAGCGCGCGCCCACCGGCCTGCCCGTACCTTCCCGCCGCCGCCCAGCCCCGCCGCGGACCCGAGCTGCCTACAGGAGACAATGAGCCGCTTTCAGACGTGGCCAAGGCGCCGGGGCTGCGGGAGGAGCCCGGGAAGCCGCCGATCCGCCCCGCACCCGGAGCATCCCCGCGAGAGGCGCGGCCCGGCCTGCCCCGCCCGGCCGCTCAGTGGGGCCCGGCCAGGGGGTCCCGGCAGCCTCACCGGAGCCGTCCCGCTGCACCTCCCCGTGGCCCGTACCCGGCCCCCCCTTCGCGGCCTGTCCCCCCGGCCCGCCCCCGGCTCGGCCGCATCCCGCCCGCCTCGTGCGAGAAGGCAGCGGCCCGCCCCCACGCGCGGGCGGCTCGGCGAGAGGCGGCTTCTGCCGTCCTGGCACCGCTCCCCCCGAACCCTGCACGTCCGCCTCCACGGTTTATTCCTGCACAGGACTTCTACCCAGCTGCTCGCCTTCTCCTCTTCCAGAGCCACCCAGCTGCCGCCTGTCCCTCCTCAATGAGCGGCGCGGGGGCTGCTCTGGCACCTGTGCACGAAGATTTTCTGTTGCTTAGCAAGCTAAAGGAAGAGGCCTTACAAAGAGCCTTCCGAGGAAGACTCCTCCTTCCTAATGCTCCTTTAATGCTCGTTGCAGGGGATTCTCAGGTGTATTTTTTCCTCGTACTTGGTACAGTCACAAAATCTTTTTTCTATTTCTTCTTTACTTACGGAAGTACAATGCCTCTCGAAGCTTGAAAAAGCAGTCTGAACTCTGAACCAAGAATAAAAGTGATCCACGAAGTAACCACAGCAGAGGTATCACAAACAGGTCTTTTCCCCTGCGGTAGTCACATCTGCCTTTACTGCTCCTTTTACACTGCAGTCACTGTGTCCCAGGCAAGCCTGCCGCTTTCAAAAGAAATGGAGGGACTGCTTCAGGTCATGCTAAACAGTTAACCTGCCACCAGCAAGCAATTAACTCTTCATTTCCTCCTTTTAACTTAAAATAGTTCTCCTCTTAAATTACCACAGAGGACTTTTCCTAGCTTTCTCCTTCTAAAGGAAAACAGAACATAAGGATATTTTTCTCTGAATTTCCCAAACCGGACATATTGACCACTCATCTCATGCACTCGCTGCACTGTTGCTCTGAGCAGGTCATTTGTCGTAACTTAATGTGGAAGGATACAATAGGAGAGAAAAGTCAGATGGGGACAATGGAGTCTCCCAGCTTTACTGTTGTTTTTCTGCCATTATCCTTGTTCACGTTCCAGTTGTTACCTTATAGAGGCTTCTGTTCTGTTACACATCCCATTTTTGTGGGAGTACAGCAGCTCAAACTTTAAGGAAATTTTAAGGAAATGGGGTTCTATGGTCTCTCCAAAAACTTCTATCCCTTGCTTACATCCACCCTAATGCTTGTGCAGACCCATACCAAGTTCACTCAGGGAACTGACTCATCTGAAAAAGTGAGTATTTGGTAAAGATGATCTTCACCACAATGAACTCCCTGAATTAACTCACGCAGTCACATAAGCACTATCGCCACTGCAAGGGAGAAGAGCTGGGACTCTGTGGCACATGCACCCACCCTAAGTTACGAAACTTTTCAACTGTTGAACCAAATGGCTGCTGACTCTAGTCGTGCCTACAGGTGGCTGCTACCACGTCCACATGCAGAACATGGAGTCTTCAGCCAATGAGAACTAATGTGACCACATATGACCACTGATAGATTCATCTAGGGTATAAATGGAGCCTCACCAAAGGATCTGTTGAGTCGGTCCTCCTCGGCGCAGTGGGTCTGTAGTTGAGGAAACCACCCAAAGTAACTCCTCGAGGCTGAGTCTCCTCACCTTGCTAAGTCAGTGATTGTGCATTCTGGCTCATCATTCTAAGCTTAGCATCAGCACACTAGCCGTGTAATAGTAGTTCCTGCTTAGCATCCTGAACCTGTGATTAACCAGCGTTTGTTGGAGCACTGAATTGACCTTGATCAAAATAAACCACTTTGAAGTATATAATCTGATTGATTTAAACCGGTAAGTCTCTGTGACAGACTACAGCAGACCAGATGTACATCCGCTTGAGATATTGGGGAAACAAGCTCACGGCCCCCTTCGTTCATCCTGTGTAGTGCCCAGAAAACACTAAAAAGCAGTAGGCAGTTGCTTTGACTCTGTGCACTCTGATACAAAGCCAATTATCAGCAGTCCTGGCTGCCAGGTACACACTTCAAAGATGGAAGAGCAAACTAGATTTCAAACAACAACAGCAGCAAAGTATATATAGCAAATGCCCCTTAAAATAATTTACACTTCACATGTAAGTACCACGTTTCACAAGCACAGCTCCCCACATTGTTTCACTTGCACCAAAAAATAGGCTGAAGTCCATCCAGCACGTAAAAGTTAGGAGAAATGCAAGCTGCAAGACTACAGAGTTTAAAATAAACAGAAGTTCAAAAAGAAGCTGGCGATTTTGAGAAGGAGAAAAGAAAAAGGAATAGGCAGGTCTCCAAACTGCCAGGATCCTGGAGTCTAGAGGACAATGACCAAAAGATGGGGTACTGCAGTACAAGTTGCTCTTTCACATTTCATAGCTGGACCACGTCTTAATTGTTCAAAAGAACCGAAGATACTCAAAATTTCGTCAACTAGCATCTGGAATTGTTTTGGACTCTCTCCTGTCATAACACTGCTTTGCTAGAATTAAATCTTAAGTAGAAAACGAAAAACATAATGGAAATTTTGTTGTTTTCCCTTTTAATCTTGTCTGACATAAAAAGTAAGCCCAGAAAGAGGAAATAAAATTAAATAACCGTCCCTACCACCAATACCCCCATCAGGAATGAGGGACGGAGTCTTTCAGTACTCACTGTAGAGATGACTACAAATAATTTAATTTTTATCTGTTCTAAATTACCATTTAAGTCCTGAAAGTAATTATTCACTTGCTTTGGAACTCTGAGGTTTGTCTGGTATGTCTTTTAGCTAGTTTTCTTTAAATAAAGAAAACTATTCTTCTCTGTTCTACTATTCCCAATTCACAGACAACGGCCTAGTACTACAGTCATAATGCCAATAGTAAATGATTGTGTAAACCTTGCAGACACTATCAGCCACAACCCAGTTTCCCACATCAACCTTGAATTTATCCATCATCCAATTTAATAACTGAATCAGTGAGGACATATGGCCACTGTACAGAAGTGTGGCTCTGACGTTAACTCATCCATACTTTTTCGTATTGCATATATTTTTTCCTTTCATAGTGCAAATAAATGTGTGTACAAATAGCTCGACAGAACTCTTCAGTGAATTAATTTACAAGACAGTAAAAAAGGTTTATGTTGTTACTGTTAGCATATTATTTTCAGTCTTCACGGTCCATCAAAATTAAGATAATGCAAAGGCAGTCCCACTGCTTTCTACTGATTTTTGAAGTGTGCTCCAGTTGCAAAAAAATAACTAGGTTTATCTTTAACTGTCAAAAATGTTAAAATTTTCTGTCCCAAAGCAGTGTTCCCAGGGAAACAGACGAATGAACATGTATTATAAAAGGAAGCATGAACAGAACATACTTGGAACATGCTTATAAAGTTCTGATCCTCCAAAGTAGGAAGTGTATAGAGAATACAAGCAGGTATCCATTTCTGAACTGCATTTCTTTAAAGTGGTCTAAAGTATCCCCTCAGCACTGGTGCTGTTTGTAGGACAGTACTGGAGACACCGGCAGAACAGGCAATACTGGAGTTGTAGTCAACACCTGATTCTGGAAAACAAACATTTTAATCCTACCAAACACCCAAAGAAAGATAAGGAGAATGCTGACATACTGGATCCAGGCAAATTTAATCATTTCCCAAAATCCTGGCTGATATTTAAAGAAGGTCAAGGAGAGTTCATGAAGAAGCCTCTGATACTACCACTGCAATAATTAAACAAAGGAACCCAAGAGGTGGAAAGGCACAAAATCATTAGATGTCAGTTTGTGTGGCAAACACAAAGCCTTTGAGCCACGAAAACCCCTAAAAGCCTCTTGCCATAGTATGTAACAGAAGCAGCAGAGACTGGCTCTCCTAGGAGACATTTAAACCAATATAGTGGAAAATGCCTATTTCGTCCCTGACTCACCAGAAAGCAGTTATTGGTAATACTTAGGCAAGTAAACAAATCTGACAAGAAATATGCTCCATACAGATTCTTTTAAACACAGGCTTGTTCTTGTCTGAGAAAACAAGTAATGTAATGAATGAATAATTATTTCATTAAAAAAAAAATCAGGTCTGTCTGCACATGTAACAGATTTGCCACATCCACTGCGGAGGTTACTATTTAGTGAGCTTATCTTGCATACAGATTTCTAATTATTTGCTTTAGGTCAAAGAATACAGTGTCATGCTTTGCTAGTGGCGTCCGTGACAGACTGGGACAGCAGGTGCTGCAGGAGCAAAGAAAGACTTACTAAGGATATTCACTGTGACTGGCTAAGAAACTGCCTTAAAGGCCAGTTTAGTAAGGCTGAAAACCAACACAGGTTCCCAGCAGAGGAAGGCAAAAAGGGGTTATGCAAGCAGAACCATGTGGAGGAACAGGAAAACAGAACTATAGTATTTGCTTAGCTAACAAAGGAAAAGTTTATCAACATGTCTAGAAGAAAACCATTTTAATTTGGCCTGTGTAAATAATGCAACCCAGTTATGTCCCAGTTTATGCAGTTTTCAAAGGATATAAGATAACTTCCACTGGGTAACGAATAGTCACGTTAATGATAAATGGTGCATCTGTTGCTCTTCCAGTCATCCAGACAGGGTTGGGATCTGAAAAGACTGTTGTCACTAAAATAGGGAAAGGAAACATCCAGGTTAAGGGGCTTCTCAGTCTCAATACAGAACTCGAATCCTCACAGAACAGCTGCCAATATGCTAACTACTGCTGTCCTGTAATTTGCAGATATACCTTCGGGCTTACCATTTCTATCCCAATATGCTGCAATGATGTTTGTTAGATCATAGTCACTCGCAAAAGGACTTGTGCCATTGACCACAGATACCTGTTACAACAAGGAGATACTTCGATTATTTGTCCACTTTTCAAGAAAGTTATTCTACCAAGTTTCTTACGCAAAGTAACCATGCCCTTGAAGGAATGCACATAAACATCAGACTGAACGTCTTGGCAGAATAACCTTTCAGCCTAACATGAAAACAACAAAGTTCTAGGGTCTACTCTGTGCAGGAGACCAAATAATTGGGGTGTCACCTCTGGTACTAGGAGGATAAAGGCAGGGGGAATTGATGGGGAAGGAGAAAAGTTTCCTCACATTGTATCTGGTATCCAGTCCACAATGGTTAAGTAATTGCCTCTGCTTCAATTTCAGGTCTCCATTCATATAGAGCTGAGACCCTGGCACAGGAGAAAAAAACTGAAGAAAAGCCATGCTCTGCATCACGAGTGTTGACATTCTCTGCAATAAAGACCAAACAAGAAAGTTCCTTAGCCCTTATCAACCGCTCGATCTGGAGGAATATTTTCACATTTACTGGAAAACAAAGATGTGGTGAATATTGGAACTCTCTGTGATACTAATCACTGACCTAATACTTCAGCACAAATTTAGGAGTGTTGGGAGTTCACTCTGGGCCTCAGAGTTTAAGAATGTTTTCTACATCACACAGCTATGCTTGCTAAGCTCGTCCATCTGTGACCAGCAAGAGTCTCTTGGATAAACTAAGCCTAATCTCCCTAGTAAAACAACTTCTTGTCTGTGTGGCTGCACCCAGCATAGGTCTATACTACTGCTCCTTTCAGATGCATGCATGGGTTCTTTGTGCACTAGTGTTTTACTCACTGCTTCAGGTATTAATTGCACCGCCACTTGGGTTATAATGGCAGCCGACTTTTATTTTCCCGTCTCCCTATAACACCTTCCTCCTCCTCCCAGTTACAAGATACAGAAGATCCTGGCAGATGATTACCACCGCTACAAGAACTGTTAAGTAAGCAAAATCTATGGAGTTTTAGGCTGCTGCAACAGCCCGCCCCTCCACCTCAGAAGCTGACTGGTTATGTCAAGACACAGCAGTACGTAGGAACACACATCCTTCTGCCTACTGCAGGACTCTCAAGTTATTTCCTGATGCCACCCCTACTGATATCCAGTGTTGTGCACCTCAGTCCTTTATGCTGCACTACAGCCCAAGAGAATACACAGCTTCAAAAAAACAACAACAAAAAAACCCCCCCAAAAAAAACAAACCACAAAACCAAACCTCTTAACTAAACATATCAAAATACACAACAGAGATAGACTAGGAATGACCCAGCAGAGGAAGTGCAAATTCAATACTTGTTAGTAAAATAAATCTTTTAAACAGGAATTTCAAATATATTACACTGGATCTATATATCACGACAAATAAGACTAAAAACGCTCACATAAAGCTGGTAGGAAAAGAGGAGAATCAGCTGAACACCAACTACATGCTCTGTAGGTTGTAGTGGAAGTTCCAATTTAAAATGCAGCTGATCCATTTTGCCATCTTGATTTTTGTCTTCTTCTTTAGTCTAAAGGAAACAATAAGAATGTTTATTAAAGACAGAAACTGCTGTTAGAAAGAAAAACAAAAAAGGTAAAACCCCAGGGGATCTCCACACCTGCAGCATACACATACTAAGGAAGGAAATAAACTGCATCGTTAGGAAAGCAATAAAAAGCTGCTTGACATTACAGACACAGGACTAGAGACAAGCAAGAAGCCTGCAATTTTGTCTGTTACACAATGTCTTGTATCCCCCCCAGGGAGGGAAAGCTCAGACTCTTCAAGATCTCTTCTGCCCTATGCCATTCCAGCCGTGCCCTCTGCATGCTACAAAGCATGCCCTAGTGCTGGATCTTCTGCCACATCCCATGCAAATGTGCGACTGATGGTCAAGGCTTTTGCCTCTTGCCCTTGCAGCCTGACTCTTAATGGACTCTGTATGCCAATTCCTGCTTTTGAGCCAAGGCTTGCTACACTACAGTGCCACAGATGCCCAGTACTTCAGCTGTCTGCAAACGTAACAGGACTCATAATAGAGGTAACACAGAAAAATAATTGCTACTGTTGAATGCCAGGAAGAAAAATGCCTGCAGGGCAGAGGCTATGTGCCTTAAGAAGCACATACCTGCTTTCAAAACCAGCAACCACCAACCCCCGCAAATTTCAGATCATGATAAGTCATATGGCGAGGGTGGGTGGGGGCACACAACTAATTTGAGGAAAGTAAATGTATGTGTTTGTGCAAACCACCAGTGGTGCTCAAGGGCATGGTTTAGTGGAAGAATTGTCAGTGTTATGTTAGTGGCTGGCCTTGATGACCTTAAGGGTCTTTTCCAACCTAAATGCTTTTACAAAAGCAAGAAACTATCTTAATGAAATTGAACATGAGCTTGCAGTGTGCACTTGCAGCCCATAAGGCCAACCAAATTCTGGGCTGCATCAAGAGAAGCATGGCCAGCATGTCGAGGGAGGGGATTCTGCCCCTCTACTCTGCTCTCGTGAGGCCCCACCTGGAGTACTGTGTCCAGCTCTGGGCCCCTCAACACAAGGATGCTGAGCTGCTGGAGTGGGTTCAGAGGGCCATGAAAATGATCAGAGGGCTGGAACACATCCCCTGTGAGGACAGGCTGAGTTGGAGTTGTTCAGCCTAGAGACCTTATAGTAGTCTTCCGGTACCTAAAAAGGGGTACAGGGGAGATGGGGAGGGACTTTTTACAAGGGCATGTGGGGACAGGACAAGTGGTAATGGATTGAAATTGTAAGAAGGCAGATTTAAACTAGATATTAGGAAGAAATTCTTTACTGTGAGGGTGGTGAGACACTGGAACAGGTTGCCCAGGAACTTGTGGATGCCCCATCCCTGGAGGGGTTCAAGGCCAGGCTGGATGAGGCTTTGGGCAACCGGGGCTAGTGGGAGGTGTCCCTGCCCATAGCAGGGGGTGGAACTAGATGATGTCTAAGGTCCCTTCCAACCCAAACCATTCCATGATTCTACAACACTGAGAGGGAACAAAACCGGACTGCTTAAGAATCACTTGTCCCAAGCGATTTTTGCTGCGAGGCCCGAGGTTAGGCACGAAGCTGCTGCTACTCGAAGGCAGCAGTGCGTGACAGGCCGCCCGCTCCCCCCGGGCCCGCTGCTGCCCCCCGACCCCCTCTCCGGCCCCGCTCCCGCCGCCGGCCCGCCCCGGGTGAGCCTACCGCCAGGAGCGGGACCCGCAGCCGCTCCTCCTGCAGCCTGTTGAACGCCGGGAACGTGCTCCACGCCAGGAAGCTGGCCGGGCCGGGCCCGGTGGTGGCCACGAAGAGCACCTCGTAGCGGAACCGCACGGTGGGTTGCTCCAGGTACGCGCCCTGCTTCAGCCAGAAACCTGCGGGCACAAAGGGCGCCAGGACTCAGGACCGCGGGCGCCGGGCCGGGCCGCTCGGGGCCGCGTGGCGCTCACCGTGGCTCCGGTAGGCCACCAGCAGCGGCGGCACGTAGGTGAGCGCCGTGATGAGCAGCAGCGCCAGCGCCGCGACGGAGCACAGCCCGGCCCGGTACCGCGTGTGGAGCGCGGGGTGCGAGAACAGCTCCACGCCCGCCATCGCCCTCACCTCACCGCGGCAACGGCGGGACGCCGGACTGACAGGGGGCCGGGCCTATCAGCGCGTCAGGGCGCCGAGGGAGGAGCGGCCGCGGCAGCCAATGGGCGTGCGCCGCTGCGTCCGCGGACCGACGGCTGCGGCGAGGCGGGAGAGCGCCGGGGAACGGCAGCAGGACGGAGACGGCGGCAGCTGCCACGGCGGCGGGGCTCGTGATGCGGCTCCGCGCGCCCCGGGAACCCCGCACCCGCCCAGTGACGGCGCGCCCGGCTGCTGCAACCTCGCCCGCGATCCCCAGCCGGAAGCGCGGCGCTGAGGGTGGTTGCTAAGGGCACTGGCGAGGCGGAAGTCCCGCCCGCCGAGCGCTGGCTGCTGTTGTTGTTGTGACAGGGACGCGACAGCGACAGGCCCGACTGCCCGGCACGCGCCCCCACCCGCCCGCACACGGGCCTCGCCGCCGCCGGCTCCGCTTCCCCCCGGCCCGCACCATGAAGTGGATGTTCAAGGAGGACCACGCGCTGGGTAAGGGTGGGCCCGGCCCGGGCGCTGCCCGCCGCGGCCCCTGTGTCGCCACCCGCCCCGGGCCCCCCGGATCTGTGTGCCCGCTGGCTCCCCGGCCGGCCTGTCTCTGGGCGGACAGCCGCCTGCGGCCCTCATCGCAGGGTGGAGCGGTGCCGGGGTTCGGCATCAGTGAACGGCCTCCGTGAAGAGGTGGAGACCCCCTGGGGGGTGGGGGGGCGGTCGCGATCCCCGCAGGCTCCCGGCCCTGTGGGCGCTGCCCTCTGCCTGCGACGCCGGCGATGCTGTGACTGTGCTGTGCCTAATTACGAGTTTTGTTCACAGAGCACAGATGTGTCGAGTCGGCAAAAATCCGAGCCAAATACCCTGACCGTGTCCCGGTGAGTAAGCGAGCCAGCTTCATCTGAGTTCTTAGAGGCCGAGGTGGATAAGCTGTTTCCATCCTGCCCTCTCTGCTTTGATCAGATCCTGCTAAGCAAATTCATCATCCTTTTTGTGTCTTTAGATGTTTTAAAGAGGCCCCAAACACATCTGACTAATCCAACATTCCCTCCTCCGTCTCAGTGCGTATTGACAAGTAAGCAAGAGCACCTGACTTTCTAAACACTTTCCAGGCATATTTATGGTTTATCAGAGTCCCGTTTTCTTCTAATGGCAATTCTATCCTAGCAAATACCTTCAGTGTCTCAAGGATTCATTTCTGTGCCTGATCCCATGAAAGATCGTAAATTCTTTAAACCCTGACAATCTTCTATCCTGCCTATATGAGGAAGGTGATTTTCCCTGATGTATTCCACGCCTATAACCAGTCTTATCATGGTGAATCTCCCCATGCAAACCCTGTTGTTTGAAAAGCCAGTGCAAGCGGTGACCGCTCCTTTCTGCATTAATACCTACCTACCTGCTAAATACCGAATTACCTCTGTTCTTCACTCTGCAATCCCATTTACCAGGTTTCAGTCAGTGAAATGACCACACTTCACATCCTTATGTAACACCTAGCAACACATCCACATTCTCAACTTATCTGCTTGCGAGTGAAATTTCCCGCGTCCCACCTGACCACATGCCAGTTAGTGCCACTCCTGTCTGACCTCTTGGTAAATAACCCATTGCGCAGTCCAGAGAAGAACTTCTAATCCCGTTGACTTTCTCTGGTGCTGAGTTGCGCTTAGTCACAGCATCTTTTCCAGCTGCAGTCCTTAGCAGGCTGATCCAATCCTTGCCCTTCTCTGCTTGGCTAACTGCCCCCTCATATATGTAGGCCACAGCATGCTGATGAACTTACATCTCCACAGAGGTCTCTTTGTCCATTTCAAGAACATCTTTCGTAACTGTAGGGAAAAAAAGAGACCTTGAAACTCGCAGTGCAAGTCAGAATTACATGATGCTGTATCAGGAACGGACAGCAAGGTGTGGATGGATACAGGAATTAAATCTCAAATTGCAGTGTGATTGTTTGTCTGTGCCGATATGTATTTTCTGCATGATGAGTCAGATTGAGCCACATACCTTTCGCAGAATAGTTGGTTTCAAATATATTTTTGACATTTAATAGTAGTTTTTTCCTGCTTTCCAGGTTATAGCCTGCATCCAGAGTGATGCAGGTCAAAATGACTTCAACTCTCAGCTGCTGCATCTGTCTACCTGCATTTAGAGATGCTTCATCTGTTCAAACTTATTAAAATAATATAGGCATAGCCGGCCTCTGTCCCAGGCTAGACCTTTTAGGAATAAAATGGGAGGTGAAAGAAATTAATGCTTGCTAAGCACTGCAGGTTTAAATTTGCCTGAGAAGTCAAGCAGTCTAAGGGTTAAAGGCATCTGTAAGTTTTACTAGAAGCAATTCACCAACAGCCTTGACTTCCAGTTAGAACAGTTTTTGCATTATGAAGCTAAGATACCTAGTGTGTTATTGTAATCTTTTAAAAAAACCCTATTGGTTGTTAAGGCTTTGGTATTCCTTTTCGGCTGTTCTTGGTCCTCTTTACAGTTCCCTCACACTAAATGGCCAGGAGCAGCTACTATGCCATCCTTCTGTTTCTATAGGCAGAGCTGAAGAAATAAGGAAAACCCTCTCCAGACCATAAAACAGCATATTTTGTAAATTTACTTGAGAATTACCTGTATGCTGTAGCAATGGGGAATGCAGAGCTAAGGAATGGAGACACTGGACCTCTTGTAAGCCTCATTCCCCCCATGCTGCATTTTTCTTTCAAGAACTAGCCTGTGTGGAGCAATAAGCATCGGGTCCTTTCCACAAGTAATGCTTAATTCTCCTTCCTCTTGTTCCTGTTCCTTTTTTCGTTTTGTTTGTGGCCATCTTTCCATCCTGTAATCAATTTCTAATTTCCTAATATATGAAGTAAAATACTCTTAATGCCAGTTCAGCATAATACAAAGCAGAGGATAGTGTGAGTCCTACCTTGACAGCAATAATACAGTGGAACAAACAATATGCCTTAGAGTGCAGTTATACTCAGAATAACACGTTAAGAAAAAAATTCTGGTTTCCAGTGATAAAATCAGTATGTTATTGCAGACCTGAGTCCACAGACATCCTGAAGCAGGGATTAACATAGGCAGTCTTTTTTCAAAGTTGCAAACAAAAGCCTGTTGATCTGCAAACATCATCTTATCTAGGCATCTCTGCTTGGATTCCTCCCTGCTTTCTGTTACAAAACACTCCCTTTGGTGGCCTAGCAGCAGGAGCATGGGTTGTGATTTTTTTTTTAATTGGATTTTTTTCCTTACAGCCTGCCATTTCATCTGGCTCTCAGTACTGTATATATAGCTAAAACCTACACTTTATTAGTATGGCTTCACTGTCATCCTGTAACTTTATCCAGTCAACTGAAATGGTAATAGTTTTTAACATCAGATGCATACATTGCTGGACTATCTGGCAGTGTAAGTCTGGTACAGCAGAGGCACACAGAGGAGATCATGTTACAGCACCTTTCTGGGGATTTGGTGGAGCGCTAAACCAGCACCCTCGTCAGGCCGGTTGGTATTCCAGAGTTACTGCAGCCATGCCCCATTTCTCTTCCTTGAGGCATTGTTGCGCCTGGCTGAAATGCTCGGTGGCTGCCTGGGGGAAGTTAACAATCATTGCTGTATTAATTACTGAAATTCATACGGCATGGTTGCCAAATCAAAAGCAGTACTGCAAAGCACTGTGAAAAATGAACACGTGGTGTATGGTCAGCTACACCCTTGCATTATACCACAGCTCACACTGCAGCGCTGTCGGAGTTGCGGCTGCATTCAGCTGCTTCAGCTCTGCACTGAGTTCCCTCACGTGCCTCTGCTTAGCGTGACAGTTTCTGATACACTAGTACGTGTTCTGTAATGCTATGCTATGCTGCATGGATGAATCCAAAAGACTTCAGGGAGGAGAAAAAAAAAAGTATTAATGAATACTCTAATGCTCCAGGTGGAAGCCTGAGAGCCATTTTGGCATCTCCTGCTTGTGCACAACAGGGGAAATGGCAGATTAGATACTAGACTGTGCTGGTGGTTCTCCCTCCCCCTTTACCTAAATACTGATTTATCTTCAGTTACTGAAATGTATTTCTAATTTTTTTTTTTCCTGTTGCTATATGCCATATCAAGGCAGTTGGTTCTGCCATGTGCTAGGAGCAACCTGGGACATTTTTTAAAGAAAACAGTTACGTTGGAAGGGTGGAGGTGGTGTGTATATTAAACCTGTGTTTCTTAGTATTGTGGAATTTTATTGTCATAATAGAAAACCATAAATATGGTTAAATGGCTCCCTCAGTTTGTTACTGTCAACTGGAGTAAGTGAAAAGAGAGAAGTCCTGGACTCATTCCTTCAATCACCAGTTAGTTTAAGGGAAGTAGTACAAACTGCTCCTAAACCTGAAGTTTTCAGGATGCCTGTGCTTCAGATATCTCAGTAGATGCCAGTTCCTCTTGCCTCTACCCCCCGAGCTTTTGTCGCAGAATACACTATTTTTGGATAGTGCACATGGAGAAATTCTTCAGAACATTTTCAAAATTAGCCATATTTAAACACAGTAGGACATTACTGGCCTGATATGAATAAACCACAGAGCCACAGCACGGCTGGGGTGGGAAGGGACCTCCAGAGCTCCTCTGGTCCAACCCCCGGCTCAAGCAGGGCCACCTGCAGCCACCTGCCCCGGGCCGTGTCCAGGCGGCTCCTGAGCATCTCCCAGGGGGCGACTCCACACCCTCTCTGGGCAACCTCTGCCCGTGCTCCGTCCCCGGTGCTCAGAGGGAACCCCCTGTGTTCCCGTTTGTGCCCAGTGCCTCTTGTCCTGCCTGCTCCCCCGCGGCCCTTTGCTGGGCTCTCTGCAGGGTGTCCGTGGCAGCCCAGAGCCGGGCACAGCGCTCCAGGTGTGGCCTCACCCCGCCAGCCCCGGGGAAGGATCCCCTCCCTGGGCCTGCTGGCAATGCTTTGCCTAACGCCGACCAGGACACCGCGAGCCGCCTTTGCTGCCAGCGGCACTGCTGGCTCATTTTCCATTTGGGGTCCACACTGCAGTAATTTCATACATCGGTATAGAAAAAGTTAAAAGATACGTATATTTTAATGTCACGGGTTTCTTTTAGGTATATTGCATCTTTGCACCCCGTGGCTGTTAACCCTGGTCGTAGGAAGTTTTGAGCCATTGTATATATGAATATGGGTTTCAGTGTGGTTGTACAGTCAGGTTTTACAGTGCTGAGCCAGTCCTACCTCTCATTTGGTTGGAGCCAGGAAACCTTTTTGTTCCTTTCCTCTGCTCACTGTTGTAAGCCTGTGCCAGCCAGCGATTTGTCTGTTCATCCCCATCCTGAAAAGCCTGAACTTCACCCCTGCGCTTTACAGGTCATAGTGGAGAAGGTCTCAGGATCTCAGATTGTGGATATTGACAAGAGGAAGTACTTAGTTCCATCTGACATCACCGTGGCCCAGTTCATGTGGATCATCAGGAAGAGGATTCAACTGCCATCTGAGAAAGCAATATTCCTCTTTGTAGACAAGACCGTCCCACAATCCAGGTGAGAGGCTATTCACTTGGTTTTCAGAACCATCTCGGCAAGCCTATGAATATCAGAGGGGCAGTAACTCCCCTCCTGGAGGCTTATTTGGTTATTTTAGGAGGTGTTTGGTTACATCTTAATGTCACCGTGATAGTTTTTTTTCTCTTTAGTTTGATAAACATCTTATTTCTTGAGCTAGGCTGAAAGGAAAGGTGACTGAAAAATATATTACAATTTACTTCCATAGCAAGAGGGTGAGCTCTGGAGTGATTATATCTTTTGACTGAGTACAAGAACATTTACATCATCAATACAAAAAAAAAATATCATTCTCAATGTAACAAAAAAGGTTTCATGTTAAATACTCAAAAGCAAACACCATAAATTATTCTGAAAAAACATTAATGTCAGCTCACAAAGAAATTATGACATTACAGACTAGGTGCTATTACTTGTTTTAAAAATTACTTATTTTCTCATATAAACACAAAATGCAAAATTACTATAGAAAGGTTTTTCACATCACTGCTTTTATATAGGAATAAGTTTCATTGTTGTCTGCTATAAACAGAATAACGTATATCACAGAAGCAGCTACTGCAACTGCTTTCTGTGCAAGATGCTTTAATAGTATTTGAGGAAAGTACGTTGTGATGTGGCTTAGATATAGTATTATTCTTATTAATTCTTACCTGTGTAACAGTAACAGTCCCTCCAGGTAACCTGTCCAGACTCAGTTATTAATATTTTTATTTACTTCATGATACACAGTAGGGACCTGCGTGAACCATCTTTTTCTGTTTGCTTTCTTCTAAGTGTGTTAGAAATGCCTATATGTCATCTTCTTAACAGTGCTGCAGAACTGCTAGGAACAGGAAAGACAAAGAAAGGGCACATTGTCTCGTCTCACATGTTCACGATGAGATGTCACATCTCTGTTGGAAAAAACAGGCCACGTGCCTGTTCAGTTTAAGAAAATTTTTATTTGATCAAATGTTCAAAACCGTAGCCACTGAAAAAGCATTAGTTGCTGGCTAACCAGTAATTTACTGCTCACACATTTTGGTACTAGCACTATTTTAAGTCACTGCTTTTTAACGATCTAGAAAACAAAGCTTTTACCCCCCAAAACAAGCTGGACCTCAAAGAAAACAGTCCAAAAAACACAAGTTTGATAGACTGAAGACCAGCTGAATGTTCATGACTACACCAGGCGGAGGGAGAAAGGAGGTTGCTCACACAAGAACCAAGGCCTTAATGCAGCTGCAGGAAGGGGCTGTCAGGCTGTTGTCACAGCATCAATAATGGATGATTCAGAACGTGATACACATTCAGTGACTCATTTCCAATAAAGGAAGGAAGCATTCTGACAAATATATTTGTGAAGAAGTAACAAAAACCTAGACACTCTGCAGAGAGGCCAGGATCATTTTGCTTATTCAGGAGTCAACTGCTTTTCATAGATCCTTATTTTTGTACTTTAATTTACACACAGATGTTTTAGCTTTTATTAATCCTTGTTAGGTGAGGTTCTAGCTGTTACCATTTGCAATTATCATGATCCAAGCAAACTGTTTCTCTTTTTTTCCCCTTCAAGCTTAACTATGGGACAACTTTACGAGAAGGAAAAGGATGAGGATGGATTCTTGTACGTTGCCTACAGCGGAGAGAACACATTTGGTTTCTGAAGGGTGCCTGTTGACTACTATACCATCCTGCTGTGTATCTTGTAAATAAGTGATCATTTTCTGTTCTGACCTCCACAGAAGTTCCTTCTATATACATGCACTTGTAACTGGATTTATTTCTTAATATATTGATAGGTCTTGTTTTATTAGACTGTTAAGTTATCAAAAAATGTTTTGTTGGTTTTGTGCATTTTTTTTTTTCTCATGGCTATGAATTCCCAGAGCATCATTCCTTTGGGGGATACATTTGATGACACTAATTCAATAATAAAGCAAAAGTAGTTGGGCTACTAAAACATGAAAAGAAGAATATGCATTTATTCAGTTTTGAGGTGTTAGTTTAAAAAAAATAAAAACATTAAATTCGTATTGGGAACACTGGATTTGCTAGCTTATCCTAAACAGGAGCAAGATGCTGATCATGTTGAATTGAGCTAGTATGGTCTTTCTCATTTAACAAACAAGTACAATAAAACCTCCTGTCACAAACAGGTAGTGCTGTCATTTCTTTAAATTAATTTTGGATAGAACATTGTAGATCACATTTACAGATATTATACAGATGCTTATATTATTTATTAGATGCTTTAGAGCTTCTCAACCTTCAGCATGTGGATGATGATACCATGAAAGAAACAAGGAGCTAGCTGTAGGTTCCAAACCCAACAGCTTCCGAGCTACTAGAGCTCATCAGAAGAAGAACATCAAAGAACATCAAAACTTTGCTTCTTCAAAGCTAGCGGGATGCTAGCATGTTGTCCCACGGAACTGAGGCCACCAGCTCAGACTGTTTACTTCTACACTCGGACAAAAACACTTGTTTCTACGTTCTGGTTTTGACTTTCTCAAGGATGAGCAGGCAGTACTGCCCTGCCTTCTTACTGCAACTGAAAACAATGATTTCTCCAATAGTGAAGCTGTTAAAGACATCCCACCCAAAACAAGGACTACAGTTTCTTTGTTCTGGCAAATAGGGACCATTGGTCCCCGTGCTAGGCTGGGGCAGTCAAGGACCTGTCTGGGTAGAGCAGATTTCAGAGCATTCTACATGCGCGTTGGGAATCCGGGTGCCCTCGTATGCTCTGCTGCTCCCGTTACCAGCTGTCTGGTTGTCCTCATCAGCCATGAGCTGGGGCACTTCATTCCCCTACTTCATCCCCCACACCAGCTCCCCTGTGGAGAGTCTCTGCATTCTCCTGTTCTCCCTACGCCTGGCCTGTCCCTGTTTCTCAGTCTGTTCCAGTGCAAAGGAGTGATACAAGCTTAGAATACGTCAAGTGCCAAGTTCCAGGAGCAGTTCTTCCAAAGATCCGCTGACAGTGATAAGAGTTTAGTTTGCCACCTCTTCCAAAAGCAGAGATCATGTTAGCTCTTCTCTCTGCATTTTTCCCTTCCAATTTTTTGAGCGGTTCCTCAGTACTGCCTGCAGCATTTCCTGACATTTTGGAATTAAACAGATGCAGCATTTAAACACTTATTTTCAATCCCAGAAATGACATCCAGTTGAGCAAGTATAAGATCCTGCAAGCTTAGTCCCTCAGCCTTTTAAATGCTGCTTTAACTCCTTCCCTCTTTTCGCACATTCATTGACTCGCTGTAGGCTTAAACATGTCCTCCTCTCCATCCAGGTGGTCAGGTTAGTACCGGTATTCAGCAAGTCTAAAACTACTTTTAAACCTGACAAGTGTCAGAAAGCCACAGTCTACAGTTCACAAGTATTTTACAAATGTACAGGAAAATCTTACCAGGAACAACTTCTAGGAGAGTTAAAAGAATTTACATCACATAACTGCTCATCTGAAAACTAGTCTGATCCAAGATTACAGAACAACTAGCCTTACGTAACCGCATTTCAATACTGCGGCTGGATAGGAAACGGGAACACTCCAGTCTGGTCAGCAGGTTCACCACAGACCCTGTTGATTAACGAAGGGAAACGAGGTATGTTAAGGTATAGCTTCTGCAAGATTTCAGTGACGGACAAACGTCAATTTTAGGAGCCAGTTATCTCCTAGGTACGCTACAGGAGTCTGCCCTTGGAATACTGTTTGCTCCGTTGCAGTAACTGCGACCATTTCTCTTCAGCCCTTCACCCCGTAGCCCATCTGCAATGGCTTCTGGCCATCTGTCATCCTCTGATGACTAATGCAAGTTATTGTTCTCCACAATACCCTGCCCTCTACAAACACCTCCAACGACTCCCCCCTCACCAACAGAACTAGTCCTTCTGCATGTTAGCACTGGACTTGCAAGGATAGGCTTATACACACAGAAATCAAGTTCTTTGTTATTTCTTCAAGAAAGAGAGAACTATTCTCACTTGACAAGCCAACCCAAGTGTGAAGTAAAAGGATTTCCTGTAATCAGTGCTCAGACTGTAGCGTGGCATGCACTGTTCAGTCCTGTAGGCAGCTCAGCAGGTTGACTGCAAAGGCTGTTTGGAGAGCTGCTGTGCCCATTTTTCAAATCCAAAACTACGGTAAGATACCAAAGAACAGAAAACTCAATCACTAAAGAATTCTTAAGTTCTAAATTATCCACTTCTTTCATCCTGCCACTGCCTTGTGCAAATACTTTATGAACTGGAGTTTACAACAGAAAAAGTGCAAACGTGGAGTGTGCTCAGCAGCAGTTACATCGTCCTGAACTCGCCCACAGAAGGCAATAACTGGGACAGGAAGTTTAAGGATTACCTGCTGCTCTCCCCCAGCTCGCGATGTTGACTGTTTTGCCATGCAGATGTTACGTGGTAATAAAGCATAAAGGAAAAGACTGCCCAAGACTACATCCAGTCCCCCTCACAGCACCTCCACCTTTCCCAGGCTATTAATGAACACTTGCCAGGAAACAGTGACATAACCGGCTAAGGCATCCCTGCTTCTCATTAACCACGGATCACAGCGGGGCAGGGGGATGGTCAGTGCTTGAAATGGTGAAAGGAGGTTAATGTTTGCCTAGAATGACACAGGTTTGACAGGTTTGAACCAGGGAATCCAGGAAGATTCTTTCCTGCCCACAAAAGCAAAGCAGTTCAAGGGGTACCTGGCAAAGTCCTGAAATGAAGAGAGATGCACGGGATGTAAGTGGTATTATTCGACAGCCTTCTCCTCAGCACTCTTTTGCCTCTGCTTTGGCTGTACTTAGTATCAGAAGCTTATATGAAGGACTTCCAGAAAAAAGACCCTTTAACAGAACTAGTATTTCCAGTTAGAAGCAATGGGACTGGGGGACACTGAAAACTCTTCCAGGCACCAGACACGCAGAGCCAAGAGTTATAAAAATGTTACTTCCTGTACATTAGGGTTGTCCCAGCAACACAAAACCAACCATAATATTATGAAGAGTGGAAGAAAAAAGCAGCACTAAGATTTTACAATGACAGCCTTTCTTTCATAGCACTGCTTCAATTTCAGTCAACGTCACTTCCATTACAAGGGGACTATGGCTCACGAATCATACCCTCAGATAACAGCGGACAGCACATCACTGTTTCCTTTCTTTTGGAGGTATATTGTTTCATGCAGCTCAGAACTTTTAAGTTTGCCAATAATCCTTTTCTATATTTCAATAAAAAGGGTGCTTCAATTCAACCAAAATAAAGCCTTCTCTAAATTGCTTTCCTTTTCATTCCTGTCTCCGTACAGCACAGGAACTAGGGGACATCTTTTCGGGGCCCTTGAACTGCAGTGGTATCTGCTGCGCACCACAGCTTGTTGCTGGATGTACAGAGCCGGGCGTGTTCTCACATGAAGTGCAGGTATTCCTTGGCATTCTTGACCCAGCCCAGCAGGGCTTGGCTACGCAGCACTTTCCAGGCTTCCTGATAATTTAATGCAGCTTCCTTGTAGTCCCAGTAGGTTTCTAGAGTCTTCATCCTGACAGAAAACGCACAACAAAAACATTTATATTATCCCACTGGAAGTAACATCACAAAATGAAAAATGCAATCCAACATCTCAGAACATGATGATGCCCTGTGAGGTCTTTCATGCCAAGGGAAATTCTCTTGTGCTCCTAGGGAGGCTGGGAGAGACCCAGGCCCTGCAGCTGGTGTATCTAGACATTGTCAGCAGCCCCACGAAAGGAAGCAAAACAACTGCTCTGCCATGCTCCACACACACTCTCCAGCAACAGAAACGTCAGTGTTTGACTGTGTGGCAATAGGTTACAGAAAACTTCCATGACAGCAAAAAACATGGAAGCAAAGCAAAAAAGGCGGCTGGAGACAGATGCTCTGAAGGAGCTTTGTTTTGTTGGAAGAACGAATACGATTGCTGGCAGGAAGGGAACAAGGATGAACAGGACAGTTTTTCTTTTCCAACACAGAATAATGGGGAAGAGTGAGACAAAGGAGAAAAATATTTTAAAATCTTCTCCCTAGAGCAAAAAGCAGTGTTGGTGCTCTGTTCCCCTTTCTCATGTAGCACCTGCTGCCCACAATCTGAGCAGAACCATTGGTCGCTCTGCCAAGTGCACTGTACCATTGATTCTCAAAACAGGGAAATTCAGGTCTAGAGTGTCTGAACACAAGTGCCTCTAAGACAATTCAATCAAGACCTTCTTCCTTTCCTTGCATTCCTTTCCCATCCTCTTTCATATCCCTTCGCCAGACAGTCTGTCAGCCACATGTGGCACGTAATGTTTATACATTTGACCCAATATGAAAGTGCGATCGCAGGCAACGTGACCTTCATCAAGAAAGAGGAAGAGCCAAACTACTGCGGGAACCCTGATGTAGAAAGTCTGAGAATCACTGGAGTAACTTCTAGAACAGGCTTTCATGGTTAGAGGCAATATTGATCACCACCACCACCCCCCCCCCACAAAAAAAACAACACCCAAAAAACCCCACAAAAAACACACACCACACCTCAAAAACCCCATAGCATCAGACCATCAGAAGCTGTATCTCAGGCATTCAGCATTCCCCTATGAATTATTTCTTTGACACTGTAACACGCATAGCAAGCCATGAGATGTTACCTGTCCTGCAGACCTGAGGTTCAGACAGTGCAAGAGCAGAGAACCTGTCTAAGCCATCACTGAACGCTCTTACAAACCTGCCCACGCTTTCGTCACAGCTAAGCTCTTGTGCTTTCCTCACCTTTCACAGTAATCAAACTGTGAAACTCACCTCTGAGCTGCTCCGGGAAGCTCCACGGAAGGGCCCACCGCAGCTCTCCTCCGCCTGGCCAGCGAACAGTCGCAGGACCCATGGTCCGCGATGGACTGTGGTTCAGGAGCATCACTGAACAGGCAGAAAACCAGAACTGTCTGCACACGCAGCGTGCAGGAAACACCACAGGTGCCAGAAGGGCCAAGGGCAACCCAGCACCACCAGCTCCAAACTCCCAGCACAGGCAAGCTGCTTCTCTCCCAGGTACTCCAACACGTGCCTCAGACACGACACAACCACCTGCACCTTCTCCTCCAGCTCAAAACCATCCTCTGGGGAGCAATGTGCAGGCTCACGCTCCAGGATAACGACCAAACCATTCTTTGGTAAGAAACTCCGATGACAGCATGCTGCTCGTGCTTTAAAGTACCTCTGACATTTGTTTAAGACTTCAACCCTGCCCTTCTTCACGGTAAATTGAACAGCTGTTTTCCTCACATTTGCTGTGTACAGACACACAGATATAGATCCAGACACAGACAGACAGACAGACACACTCCAGCTGCCACTAAGCAATAGAAAGACTCCAATGCCTAGCTGCTCGTCATTTCTGCCTTGATAAATGCTGCTCCTTCTCCTGACAGGCCAGCACATCAATGGCTCCTCACCTCCTATCCGGCAGCCTGATTAAATTTAGCCAAAGCACGTACGCGTCTTTTCTAACCCAGATTATTCCAGCAGATCTTTGGAAACTGTTACAGCAGACAGTAAAGGAGAGCGCAGCTAGCACAAGGGAGGACAGACAGTCAGGAGCAGCTGGGTACTTTCACCCCACCGCAGCAGCTGCAAAGGCACGCGTGACCGCAGCCTCGTGGGCTCATTCTCCAAGCAGACACCGTCACACAGCGTGTATGAGTGGATACAGCAGAAAGCTACATCCCAACAACTTCCTCAAAGAGCTGACAAAATCAGACAGATTTATTTAATTCATGCTCAATTCTGCATTAAGCTTCTAAGAAATTTTCAACATATATACAGGAAAAATGCTTTCAGATTCAAAGTACATTACATCTGCTTAAAACACTCGCACGATTTGACCGTATCCCAACTTTGGTTGGGCTATTAAGGTTCCGTGTGTTAGTAATGAAGAACCTGCGACTTTTTTTTGGCAGAAGTGAACACTAGTCTGCTGCCCCAGGCAAAGCTCAGTACAATCTGACGATCTGCAGCCTATCCAGCTTTGCCTGACTACATTCCTTCTGCATTTCCCTTCCCTATTTCAATCTTGCCCCTATGCTCCTGTGCAAGAGAGACAGAGTGGTTCCAATGGCTGCATGCCAGAGACGCAAGAGGTGATCCACAGGTTTCATTCTGAAAGGTATCCCACTCCTGGAAAAATCCTTACACAGATCCCCATTATGCGTGAAAACATTCCTGTGCTCAGCCGTGTGCCAAGCTGCAGAAACGGGCTCACAGCAAGGCAGCCTGCAAAGAAAAGCAACACGCTGCTGCAATACAACAAACCCTACCTTTAACCCCATATTCTGCTCCAAACATTTACATTCAACCCATAATGCCCTTCTGAGGTTACAGACATATTGCACGTGAAAAACGCTGACATAACCACAGGATATCAACCAAAACGTTACTTTTATACAAAAATTAATGAATCGCATCTAAGGCGGCAAAAGCTCACAGGTCTCCAATATATTAAAATCTGTTGTGAATCCATAACTACAGGGGGCCAGGAAACACACCTGGCCTGATTCTATGAACATCTTTAATGCTTCAGGTGAAATGCAGTCATTGCAGGCAAACTTTGTAACTGACACCAACTGTTGAGAGGATACAGACAAAGTCACAGGGTGAGCTAACTCAGCGAGTGTCAAACACAAGTTTTAACAGAAATGCAAGGTCCTGTGGCATTTGGAAGACTGTCACTGCATGGTTGTCTCTAGCTTGGGAGACCAGATTTTCAAAACATTATTGAAAAATTAGATTTGTGGCTTTTTCCAGTGTCATCTGAGATGCGGAAAAAAAGGAAAAGATGTGGCAGCTCAATAGAGTAATTAAAACAAAATCAAGTCCTGAGATAATTATGATGGGTAAGTATTTTCATGGGGCAGAAAACACTACTTAATAATAGGCTCTTCTATCTGGCAAAGACCTAAAAAGCATCTGTGACCTACAGTGCAGAAATTATTTTCTTAGTTAACTATCAGAGGACCTCACTGTCCCGCAGGCCTCTATGCAGTGGTAGGACCATCCCAGGAACTGTTTAACGTATGAACTTTAAAAAGAAAATTGAAAAGGAACTAGAAAATTGCAACAAAATTCTTGCCAAATGTGTTTTGTTTTGGTTGGTTGGTTTGTTTTTAACTGGAGAGCAGCAGTAACAGTGAACCTGCATCCCTCCCGCGACCGTCACTTTCATCGGGCTGACACGTCCTTACAGCCATCCTCGGTCACTCCAGCAGGAAATATTTAGCGGTCACCTGGTGGAATCCTTTTGTTTTTCACAAATGAACACTGGCAAAAAAAATCTTAAACATGGAGACCAAGCAAAGGTTCTATACTTTGGATATTTAAATCTTTAAGCCATCTGAAAGTCCTTGCACTCCTCCGCACAACAGCCCCCCCTCCAACGAGGTGTCGAGAACGGGAATGGACCACGCTGCAGACTGAGCGGAAGGAGGAAGAAAGCACCATCCTAATCGCAACGGCTCCTGACTAGTTTAAGAGAAGAGGATCAGTCATCCATTTAACAAGGCCAGCAAGAACCTCGGAGCCGTTTCTGTTACAAACACTCCCCCAGATTCAGACAAAGGGTTGCACAGCCAGCCGCACCTTCTGCAAACAGCAGCGCCTGGTCCGCGTGGGGGACGCCCCGGGTGACAAAAGGAGGCTTTCACTTCCTCAGGTGATGAACAAGGCGTGTTTTTTTCTACCAGAAGGGAAAATGCAAACAACAATGCAAACAACAATGCAAACAACCTCCTCTGCCATATTACAATTCTTCACCTACAACTACCAAGACAAGCGGCTCAGCAAACAGGGAAGGACTACAGCATGCAATGACCTCGATGGAGCAGCAGGGATGGGAGGCGAGAGACCGAAGGTGGACTAGAAGAGGCCGGGCAGGGACTTAGGGACAAAGTGGGACAAGGAAACTGGGTGACAGCATAGCACTAGGGCCAGCCATGCGTGGGAGGAGATGATGAGATACATTTGAATGTGAAGAAAATACCAAACCAGGTTAACATTTAAATACACACGAGTTTAGAGGAAAGAGTTTGAGACTGTGGGATTTCTTATCCCAGGTCAGACTACAAGAACGAAAGGAAGAGAAAGGAAGAAAACACATCAGAATATTGTGTAGAAGGGGAAAGGGAAGAAGAAGGAAACAGCAATACAAAGACACTTTTTATTTTGCTTTTTAAGTAAAGAGTAGGAAAAACAAAGACTTCAAAAGGAAAGCAACTGGACAAGCTGGCTGGTGAACCAGCACCTCCACTGTGTAAACAGAGTTTGTGCAGCCCAAAAATGATTCCACATCTGCAAAGCAGATGGACTTAGTCAGGAGAAGCCCAGACAGTGAAACAGTAGAGGACAAAAAAGTCAAAGGAAATTACAAAGCCACTGGAGTCTAGAAAAGCCCTGAGGTGAAGCAACTTTATGTAAACAGCACGCGATCAGCACAATGAGGCAGTGACCCAGTGCACCAGCTCACGGGCTAGTCTGGGGAAATTATGATGGCTGAACAAGTGAGGACAAACTCCCACCCAAAAGAGGCTAATGATCTTATATTTTGTATATATTTTTATATTTAAAACCAAATTAAGGAGAAAAAGTATCTCTACTTATAGAATTAGTTGAAACTGTTTCAGCAATAGCATGACTGATGCTGACATCAAGAATTTTAAAATAGTTACGACACACTTCTACTGCCACTTTCAGACAGGAGCACTTTAACTCAGGAAAAAACCCAAAATGTAGAGTTTTCTGGCAAGACAGCAAGTTGAAGAGGCTTACAGAGGTGTCCACGAGACACCAGATCCAGTACAATAGGAGAAAGCGGCACCGCTGATCAGCAAGTTGATCCTTTCGAAAAGAAGTAAGCCCTTCAGAAGAGATCAGCAGCCCCACATTCTTACCTGAACTCAAACAAACAAACCACCTGCAATTTCTGCTGTCTGTCATTAATACATGAGAGGCAACAGCTATTTCTCCAAGGAGGTGATTTAAAAGACCAAAAAGAGAGTCTTCCTAACCCATCAAGCACATACCATATTTTTCAAGTATCAACTTTTAACAATTAACTTATCTAAAGTGAGATTCATGAGCAGATTCTGGTATCATCACAGTATTCTTGAGTTTCATTAAGATAAATTTACTCTTCTAAATATAAGAAAAATTTCTTTACCGGAGAGTATCTGGTAAATCCTCTTGTGAAATACTTGTCAGCAGCTTTCGGAATGTATGGAAGAGTTCCACTTTACAGATCTTGGATCTGATGGAAAAAAGAAAAAAAAAAAGAAATCAGAAATTCTGATAAGAAAAAACATTATGTTCACTTTTCAAAAAATGTAAAAAGTTCTCCACAATTTAACCTTTCCTACCCCATCCACGCTGCCCATCTGCCTTTTCTCTTCATTTTAAATGTTATATTGACTAAGAACTGCACTGCGCCCCTTGTCCCAGGCAGCACTCCTGCCAGTCAGTTTGCAGAGAGAACATTTAACATTCCCACTCTGGTACCTACGGAGACTGCACCGCCACCAGCTCGCAACTGCAGCAGGTTAAGCCAGGACTAGTCCCAGAACTGATCCAACAACCACAGAAGTACTCCAAAGGCTTGTTCAAACTGGCAAACTCCGTATTTTTCAGAACAAACAAAAGAACCAGCAGAAACAACTGAAGCAATGCCGTCCCTGTCGCAATGGTGACAGGACACACTCAGCAACAGCTTCAGGGCAGTTACGTACCGAGGGTCACAGCTGGAAAGGCCTGTTGAAGATAATGTATGCATCTCTGCCAGTTTTAATTTCATCTCGTGTTAACCTGTCAAAGGTTCGTACTGTGTTTTTTGGTGGTTTAGTTAATTAAGCACTAACAAAAGCACATGCCAGACACCTACTGCAAGTTCCTCTTAGCCCGTCAGCTTCACCTTCCTTCCTATTTAGTGTCATCTAGCATACTGAGGGGGGAAAAACCCCAAACACCATCCCCACCCATCACCCTGAGGTTCCTTGAGGGAAGAAAAACAGCGCAGACACACAGGTCGTGTTTATTATTAAACACCCCTCGCCGGTAAGGCTATAAATTCCTTATCTTCACGTGCAAGTTCCTCTTGTGAACACTTATCACAGAAGTGTAAACAGTTTGCTTATTCCTTGACGTCCTTGCTAATCCTGATTTCCCTAAGGAAACCAGTCCTCTGCAATCAGTCTGGCAGCCCTCTATAATGTCCTTTGAATGCTTCAGTGAATTTCGAGCAGATGTGAAAAAGGGAGGAGGACCTCTCAACAAGAATTAATTACTACAGTTCTGTGCAAACTGGCAGTGAGCAGATGGCTCTAAGTTCCAGAGCTGATACACAAATGCTACGTAACAAATTTAAGCCTGTTGGGGAAAATGGGTTGGCTGGTTGGTCGGATCTTTCACACATCTTCTGGAACACACCACACACCACATACTGACAGCTCAAACTCAATAGTGCACATAAAGCACATCTCAAGAGACGCACAGTCACCAAGGTCACCTGTGCTAACAATCCTCAACACCAACACTGACCACAAACCACAGAGCTCCTGGTCCTCTTCTTCTAAGGGGCAATTTGGAAACGCTCGGATATACCAGGAGAAGTCAGGCCCAACTTCAGGAAGCTCAGAATGCGCAAACCGCAGGTGCGTGAATGAGTCCTCCACAAGGACTGCCTAAGCTCTACTTATCATTTCATTCACTACTGTCAGGGTCATCTTCTTTCTCCCAGAAAGCATGGGGAAAATGAACAAAATGACCACTGATAAACTGGCAGCATAAGCAGACCCCAGCCCACAAGCTGAACTCCCACAGACCATTGATGGTCACCTCTCCTAAACTGAGGAAAGTGTAGAGAGGAGGACACATCTGTCTGCAGATATTTACAAATAATTCTTCTGAACCACAAGTTACACAGGTAACTGTCTTTTGAAACTTTAGTAGCTGACAGAAGACTACGATGTTTCTTAAAGAGCATAGCATCCAGATGACAGCTGGAAAGATGATGTGTTTTGTGTCAAGAATCTGCTGCAAGCGTTTCATAACATTTTCAAACTTTAAGGCAGAAAGTCACATTTCAAAGCAACAGTTTTAACAATCATACATCCAGGTCAGCTGGCCTGACTCTTACAGAAAATAAAACTGTAAAAAGAGGACCTGCAACAGGCACACACCTTCTTCACAGACATCAACCCAAAAGATTCAATGCAAAAATTCTGCTAACTTCACCAATAAATAAACTTTTAATTAAAATTTATCACAGTCCCCCACTACCATTATCTTCAAGGCTCCGTGACAAAGAAGAAATAGGACGAACTTGTTAACCCTCAGTCAACTTCTGTCATTACAACTCCCCTTCTCCCCCTTACAGAGTGACTCTTCCCTGTCCCCCACTCCTTACCTTTCCCCTTTTTCCCCACTCCCTACCTGTCTTTCTGGACTGACAGAGGCATGTGTCTATGGCATATGTGCTAACAAGCAAGATGTACGTATGCATCCAGAGCTCACAACATCCTCACACCTGCTGTGACGGCTCCCAATCCTCTTCTTTGTTGTCCCTTGCCGGAAGCCATCAGAGGTGACATCCAGAGGCTGCTCAGGGACTGCGCTCCAACTGATAGCTGTAGAAGAAAGAGTAATGAACAAAGGAGATGCTCTCATCGCAAAAGCGGAACCTAACAGTTCCTTTCATTCTAATTATTCACATGATACCATGCTGTTTCCAAAAAAAAAAAAAAACTAGAAAGAGGACCATGGTTCTCTAGGGACAGGATTCCAGGACCTAAAAGAGCAGGTAAATTCTGTTCAATTAAAAAGAAAAAAAAAAGAAAAAAAACCAACACACACACACACACACGCACACAGCGCTTTCATCTTAATCAGGTCCTTCAAGAATCTGTGCCTCTAAATATCCGGCCTCCAGCTTTGTAACTCTCCCCTTTTTAAAGGGATTCTACATTCTTTTGTGCATCCTGTCTGGACAGAGCATGAAGAAATTTTCAAGTCAGAGAGCTTATTTTCATATCAGGCTGTGAAATACTCCCCTAAGCTACTTGCCCCAGTCACTCTATATTTTCCTATATTTCAGGAAATATAGAAAATTTGCTATTATTTTATTGTGTATTGTATACTCTAAATAGTTCTGTCTCTGATAACTGACGTACATCAAATATCTGTAGACTTTACTTGAAAAAAGTTACTAGCCAGTAGTCAAATAAAAATAATTTGTTGGAAGAGACAAGTGCCAACAACCCTATCCTTTACCCCCGTTCCAGTAACTTTATCACTGCAATCTTCTTAATGCTGAAACTCTGCATGCCACACCTTCTACCTTTATAAACAACTACCAAAGCATCAGTATCAGGTTAACAGAAACAAATCTGTCCCTCCAGAGCCTAGCAACAGTTCCTTTAACTTCTACTACCTTGAAAAAAGTTTTGTTCCCAAAGTTCTCCCATTTCTGCGTGTTCCTAACAGGCAAAACAGCTGCACGTGCATTAACTCTAAAGACAATTTTCACAGCTTCTCTCCTCCACGATACCATCTTGCAGTTCAAGATCCTCAAAAACTACACCCTACAAAGCACGTTATGAAAACTGGTTATGTTGATCACACTCGTATTATGATTCAACTTTGTGCTGCAATTGCTGGACCCTGCAAAGGGTAAATTGGACTTGCAATGTGACTCGGGTACAATGCTGTATCACTCCACTAAATCACAACGTGAAGTGCATATTCATTCCTCAGCGTGACAGAAAATGCCACGTCCAAACCCTCTATCAATTAAAACCTTTACACTAACACTACTCTGTATTCTTTCTACGTTCACAGACCTCTGGAGCAATTACAAGTGCAACTCAGCACGGCAAGCCTTCTGTTCATTACCCAGGAGAATGCAAAACTAACTGAAACAAGAAGTCTTTTGGTATTTTTGTTTCTTCTTGCCCTCAGAACTTCTGCTTTTGCTCGTTATTGTCTGTCTTTGTTTACATTATAAATTCTTAGAGGCATCAACCAAGTGTTTATTCACTCTGAAAACTCCCTACAGGGAAACAGAGGCTGAGCTGAGTATTATTAATTATTAACAATTAAGTTCTGGCCTGAAATTAATTTCTTCACGTAAGTCACACGTTGCCTCTAGCACTGGCGATGAACGGCATTCCACTTTAGGAAACCACCAGAACCACCTAAAGTCTGTTTGGACTTTTGCAGTGCAACTAGCCCAAGTTAACTCACCTGCACTACAAGGAACAAGTTTTCTGTTAGCTTGAACTTCCTGAATTGCCTGACGGCTATGTTCAAATCGGAGATCTGACTGCAGCAGCTTAACCTCCTGAGTGAGAAAACCATCTGGTAAAGATGAGATGTGCTGACACCTAAAGCAAACACAGAAAAATGCAAGTGACTTTAAAATCTGGTCTTACTGAAGAAGCCGATTTTGTGCAATTTCCCTTTATAACCTAAAAGGTGTTACTTTTACATTAAAACTGAATTGAGCATTAGTTACAGAAGACAGACAAGGAGGCTTGGGGGCATTTTTCCCTTCAATAAAGTATTTGTTAAAAAAACAAAGTCACATAGTTTATTAAGACCTTGTCCATCCTAGAAAAAACAGAATGAATTGATTTTAAAAAAGGTCTTGTTAAAAGCTAGTGTAATCGATGGAGATAGGGGTGTAAAAGCAGCAACGTACTTCTGCAATTACAATGAAAAATATTCATCAAAAAGTATTTAGTCAATCATACTACATTAACAACTGTTTTATGAACTTTAATGTTTATAACACAAGACTAGAAAGACACAAAATATACTGACAGCTCTGCGTATAATCTTGTCTTTGTTACCTTAAATCACTGTTACACACTGAAGGGGATTAGGATCATGAGGAAGGAAAACCCGCACGTGTTTAATCATCATAATATTTACACAGAGTAGGAATGAACGAAGGCTGAGGTTCACACAGTCAAACGTAACAGTCTGACTTTGTGACGCAAGGCTAACGAGGCCGGGCAGATTCTTGTCCCATACGTCAGAGTGAGGAAAGGATTCTCCAGTAAGCTCCACTGGACAGGTAGCTGGAGTTCCCCCTATTAATACGCCATGACCTTTCCTACAACCATTCTAGAAGGATGCAAGGCTACAGAGAAAAGGAGTTACTGAACAAAGCCAGACCTGCCTCTTAAAGGGAGTCGTTCAGCTCCGCGGTTTCTTTCTTGCTCTCCCTTCTTCCCCCGCGGCCCTTTGCTGGGCTCTCTGCAGGGTGTCCGTGGCAGCCCAGAGCCGGGCACAGCGCTCCAGGTGTGGCCTCACCCCGCCAGCCCCGGGGAAGGATCCCCTCCCGGGGCCTGCTGGCAACGCTTTGCCTAACGCCGACCAGGACACCGCGAGCCGCCTTTGCTGCCGGCGGCACTGCTGGCTCATTTTCCATTTGGGGTCTAGCAGGACCCCCTGGTCCTTTCCTGCACCCAGGCAGCCCCCAGCACGGTGGTTCAGCTACGTGAGGTTCCTGCCTTTCTCCCGCTTGCTGAGGTCCCCCTGGATGGCGGCACAATCCCCCTGCCTGTCCACCATTCCTCCCAGTTTCGAACCATCGCAAACTTGCTGGGGGTACACTCTGCGCCACCATCCCGATCACTAATGAAACAAGACTGGACCTAGGACTGGCCCTAGTATGACAGCTGCAGGGCCACAAACCTCATCCTCTGCAGAAGCTGAAGGCCCAGAATCTCGTGGAAAAATTCTGAAGTGTGTCCCTCAGAAAGCACGAAGACAACAGAAGGAGAGCGTGCACTGCACACCCAAACCGGTGTGAATGTGTCGCAACAGACCGATGAGATGTTAGCTTGCCAAAAGCATGAAGTGTCCCAGAAGTACGAAGTTTTGCTCAAAGAGGAACAAATTACAATTACCACTAACATAAACAAGCCTTGACATGACTTTCTAATCTGGCTGCCTAACAGCAGTCATCTTCCTAAACCTAACCGTACTCCATCACCCCACGACAACTTCTGCGTTAGGTCCAGAAGGCAGTTTCCACGGGCTGCGCAGCACACCTGAAGGCACGTGATACAGTCAAAACTTTAGAATAGCAGTTTTCAAAAACCTCTGAGAACACACTGACAATGCAGTTTTGAAACTTTACATGGGATGGACCCGTATGCATATGCAATAACCCTAGTATTAACCTCCTGGAAAATTTTAAGTTTGGATCCAAGCTTAGGAAGACAGCAAAAAGTAAACTGCTTGTACCACAATTCCCTTCAAAGCAAGTTCAGAACAGTGCATCTTTTACTCGCTGCAAAGTTAAGTCATAAAGCAGGGTCTAGAAATCAGCAAAAGCTTCAGAAGAACTAAGAAGTTCACTTAAGGCTAAGCTATAAAAAGGTTTGTAAGGACAACCACAAAGACATCCTTTTCACAGTGCAATAATCTACCGAGGCACTCCTCTGAAGTCATTTCAGTCAGACTGCCTTTAGGATGGATGGATTTGGGGGCTTTTAATTTAATTTTAGGAATGGTCCTGTAAGAAATAAAAAGCTGCTTTTATTCAGCAACAAAATTCTATAAAAGGTAACTTAAAATATATTCAGGATTACTTAATGGAGTACAGATAACTGAATAAATTAACACTTTTCTTGACCCTGCTTGAGGAAAAAGAATCAGAAAGAAGGCAAGAAAAGTTCAACTTCACTACACTAAAAAATTTATCTATGCATCCTTCCGACTGCTTTTTCTGCTAGAAGGCTTCCAGAAAAACTCGGGTGGATCACAGCTTCTCACTGCTCCATGAAAGCACAACCAAGGGGATCGTGAATACAATGGAAATTATTTTGTGCATCTTGAAGTCTGATTCATCAGCAGTCGACTCTTTCTCACTATACTACACAGGGCTACTTTCTGAAAACGTGAATTTGCAGAAATTCACATTTTCTACAAATGAGTTTGATACAAAGCCCTGGTATCTGCACGACACGTTGTCTTCCGTAACTCATTATCTCCATACACACTGTCTGATTTCCAAAGCAGAGCACTTACCTTTCAATAACCGCTCTCCGCATAGCTTCTTGGCTGTATGGACACTTTCCCACCACAATTGCAGACAGATACACTGGATACTGCAGAAAATGCATCAGAAGAGCTCCTTGACAGCCTAACACATTCCAGCGAGCCAGTTTATCACTGCAGGACATAGAGCACGTTCTGTCCCCACGACCTGGTTTCACTCGTAATAATCCCAAGCAGTGATACCCTACACCAGGCATTCGGACATCACCCAGCTCTCCCGGTACACATTTTGCTCCAGTTCTATAAACATCTACTACCTTCAGTCTCCCTAAACCAGTCTCTTTGTTGGCTGTTTGCATCTCTGCAGAACACTCACAGCTCTGTGGATTTGTGTCATCTTCTTGTTTCACAGACACTTGCTGAACAGCCAGGTCTTCAGTGATTATGGAAAAACCACCATCATCAGTTTTCATTCTCTTGATTACATGATTACTTGCCATGTTCTCCGATTTCCTTTTATCTTCTGGACCCAAATGATCACGGTTACATCCACACTCTGCTGACTGTCCGGCTGCATCACCTCCACCTGCTGGCTCAGAAAGCTGCTTCTCTGGTTCTCTCATGGGAATAATAGAAGCATCTCCACCTAGAACAAAAGAAGTAACATCACAATTGGCCAGAACCACATCTCTCATGACTCAAACACATCACATCAGTAACATTATGGCTACTACTAGCTTTCACAGATCTGCACTCAGGAAAATTTAAGTATGAGAACAACATTGCCCTGTACAATGATGAATCAGACTTTGCTGAAATTTGAGCCAATATATGTTCAATTTGAAGTTTTGCATTCTATCTCAGAAATAATCAAAAAGGCAAAATTTAGAACAAAAATTATAAAGCAAAATGTGTCAAAGGCATGACAAACTACAAGCAGTGCAGTCTGAATTAACAATACAAACCTCAGAAGAATCATTAAAAAATAATCTATCAAATAAGGATGGAAATTTTAATCTGTATCACTAAAACAAGCTCAGAAACAAAATTTTGAAGCCCAGTTCAAAGCAAACAAAACCTGACAGGCATGTGAAAAAAGGCAGTCAGGACGTTATTCTTGCTATTAAATGTGAAGATCTAGATTCCATTCTCACATTGCATTAATGAAGAAAACCATCACAGCAGTGCCATCAAAACCAGGAATATGTACAAGCAACTAATTCCCTACACAAAGTACTGACGACCTGTATTTTGAGAGTGCTTAGACTTCTCTGCCCTGGTAACAGACTAGTGTTGAAGAACACACCAGTGAGAGTGTGGCGACATCAAAACGTCTGATGCGCTGGTACACACACTCCTGCAGTTTGCGGGTAGATCCCAATTTTTGTAGTGCTGTGTTTGCAAAACACACAAAGAACATTTTCTATGACAAAACACAAAGCTGCATTCCCTTCCGTAAGTCTTGGGTAGGGGGTGGTGGTGTTCTGTGGGTGGGGCTTTTGTGGTTGGGGGGAGTTTGGTTTTAGCTTGCTGGTTTGCTGTGGTGTCCTGCCTGCTCCCCCCGCCCTTCTGTTCTGGTTTTTGTTTGATTTTTTTGTTTGTTTGTGGTTGTTTTGTTTTTAGGAACTGTGGTAAATGTCAATGTTTTTAATAAAAATTTGACAAAGGAGACAGCTTTTAAAGCAAAGCAACCAGGAGATATGACAGGACCTCTGACAAGTATGTTAGTTTATGGAAAAGAAAATAGTAGCCATTATTGTTTAAAGAGAAAGTGAAGCATTTCACTAGTAACGAGCAGAATATTGAATTTACCGAGTTCTCATTAATCACATCTATTGAGATAAAATGTCAAATTTATCTGTGAAAGACCAGTCAAGTACATCCTAGGGCACATACTGATACCATGAGTTACCTCCTCGCTCTCCCTCCGTATTAAAGAGAGACCGAAGAAAGGCAACGAGCAGAAAAGATTCCACAAGTGGGAGCCATGAAACTGGTTCATCCCAGCATACTCACATGGGGTGTGACTGGAGAAGAAAACAAATACGATATTCGGTTTGAGTTTCCATTTCCCAGTTTCTGTTCCTGGAATAAAGATACTGCATTGCTGATGGGAAGTTGCCAGCCACATCTGATGGAGAAGATACCTGTTAGGCAGGAAGTTTTCATGAAACATTTACCTCATTCTCGATGCATGGGAAAACAAAAATCAGACACCTACTAGTGCCTGTTCCTTCGTGATGAAGTCTGAGGAACCAGTTACGCTTCTACAGATACCTGGGATCCAACACACTCCATAAACACAAACACATCGTCAGAATCTTAGTAACAGACCTTAAAGGGTTTGATTCATCATCTCCTCAAATCGTGTATCTGAGGCCCCCTCCCCCCGCTCTGTATTTTTCCCAGCACTGCAATTCCTCCGATTCAGCGAGAGCCAGTTTAGTGGCATCAAACCCAAAGAAAGGCACTTCTTCCTATAGCATTACTGTTCTCCTGGCTTAATTCCTTGGACCAGCTGATCCCATGTGAACAAGAGAACTGGTACGTGGGAAACAGCAAAAAGGCTGCCCTTGCCAGCTAGCCATCAGATCAGCACGGACATCACATGAAATCGATCCCACTTGTTCGTACAGAGGCTCTGCGAGAAAGAAACGAGCTTTAAAGGGCCTTAACAGCACCTCGTAGTGTAAAAATTAGGTTAAACTCCTGCTGACAAAGGGAAAAAAAGTGTTGCCTACACAGAAGTCATACTGTCTCTTTCATTACATTCTCATCCCTGAAGCTGCAAAATCCGTTTCAGCTACAGGTCAAAACCACTGGTGTCACAGCAACCAGCCTCGAGTGGCACTGAATGACAGCTGGGAACTCCATGCCTTACCTCTGAAAGCTCCTCTTGGCCACGACTTCAGCATGACTGTCATTCAGAACGTCTCCTAAAGCAACAACCAAATGAGAACAATACACATCACTGCTGAAAAGAACAGGAACAAAGCCAACAGAATTCGACAGATGGGAGTTCTCCAGATTTATGAGCATTTAAAGGTTTAACGTTGGTGTTAGATTATTCCAAGATATTTACACTTCCGATCACTACAAAAGGAGGTCAAAGGCCTACACAAATGAGGGATAAAAGTCTTCACTCTGCAGCAAGTCACAGACTTGTTTAAATACCAGATTTTAACCCTTCTGCTATCTGAAACCCTTTGAGTTGAATAAACACTGGCTTCCTTCAAAACCTTCCTGATGTTTGTTTCTAACAGTAAATATTGATATTCCCAGATTAAGCATAAGGTCCAGAAAATTTCAAGTGTTTGTTAAGCTTTTGGTTGAAGTTTCTTGCTGTGTTATGTCCTACAATATAAATTACTTTTCTTGTAAATAATTCTGATATTTACCAGGCAGGTTTACACATTTCATCTTCAAACATCCTGCAGTGTCTGCCTATTGTGGTATCTGAAGGAACAGGATCCGTAGATCAGCTTTTATTTCAGGAATAAAAGGCCAGGCGACAAAAAGTTCTCTTTAACAGTTCTAAAAGTTTAAACTTTAAAAGTTCTCTAACAGATAACCATTAACAACCAAGTCAATTTAAAAATAAATTAACATTATCATAAGAGGAAAATATTTTCTAAACTCAAGACCACTGAAGAAAAACATCAGAGAGAGGAACTAGCTTTACTGTTTTCTAGTCAAATTTCTACTCTGACTTTTAATACCTAGATTGTAAGTAGTACAATGGTTTAATCACAATTTTCCTAATTAAATCAGAAAAATGCCTGTACTAATACCCTTCTAAGATGGCTAAGTCATAAGAAACATCTGCAAAAATCCAAGATACAGAATTTAGCTTCTTTTCCTTTGCCCCGCTAATTCATTGTAATGTTAAGGACATTATACAGAACACGAAACAGCCTAAAACTCATGCATGCAAAACCATTTCTCCTGTCTTGCTCTGCTTCTCCTCTTAAGTCTAAAGAAGGTAGAAAGCCCTGTACCTACGTATTCACAAACACTCTTCCCTCCTGAGTCACTTTTCAGCATTAATTACTATGGCTTCTCCCCTCTCCTAGGGAGAAGAAACAGATACATACTGAAAAAGAAAAACCAACATGCAGAGCAAGGAAAATAGTACAACAAATGGTAAGAAATGGTAGCTGTGGGAAGTCACGTATCCCACACATTTATTGTACAAACACTTAGAACTGTCTAGCCGCAGAATACACGGTAAGGGAGAAGAAGCCTGTTAGCACCTTTCCGGTGTCACCCGTACCCTGACTCAGCACTGGCACCTTTTGCATCAGACAACAAAACTAGTCTGTAACAGGTGACTGAAACACAATTATTTTTGCTTATATTTTGTTTTGCTTTTAGTTTTGAAGTCTTTGGGTATGCAGACTCAGAGCCTAAGCTACACATTTCCACATACAAAAAGTTTATTCACCTTTAAGGCAGCAAGTGCAGCACACTTGCAGGGCAGGCATCCTGGCTGCCTAAGCTCCTCTCTTCTTGACAAGGTGAAGTTCTGCCCTACACTTCTGGCTTCAAATCCAGAAGTCTGAGCCTTGGACATTCTCATTGATTCTATGACACCAGCAAGAAAGAAGGTAACACACATAGTCTGTTCTTGGATTTTATATCATACATACCAGTTTTTCTCAGTTTGTTTTGGCCAATGCATTTTGTTCCAGTTCCCATAGCAACAACTTCCTTTGTTACTGAAAAAGAAACATTAAGTGAATGAACTCTCACCCGAAGCATCGGCCTCACACAGTCAGAACACTGTAGAAGGGAAGGTACAGGGAGGCAGGCCACGCCACACTCCAGAAAGGCAACAGCAGCAGCTGCAGAACTAACATAGTGGGCAGAAACAGTGCTAGGAAAAGTCTAGGACCCCATAGCAGGAATGCCAAAGACGGGCTTGATACGGTAAGTAACACGCTGGACACTGCATAGGATTCCTCAAATATGTAAGAAAGAAGGATGGGATACAACCCACATGACAGCATGGAAACACCAGAAAGGGAAAAGAAGATGATGGTGAACTAACAAAAACACACAAGGTAATAATGCACTTGGTGAAAGGCCAGTAAACTGAGACCTTTCTAGGACTCTGTTTCAAATAGCAGTCGAACGCACTTTTCCAAGGGTTTATCTCAGAAATTCAGGTCCTGCCTGGACTTTTGCCACCTACTGAACAGCCAAAACCAGGCTTTCATCTTCTTAGTCACAGTCTGGGAAGAAGAGCACTTCACTATAACCACCTGTGTCAAGACAGAAGCTGTGAAGGCTTTTACAATCAAAAATAATTTGGGTGGAGACAGAAATGGGAGAGGTACGGTTTCTTCTAAAGGTATCTTGAAAAACAAACAAACAAAAAAAGCCATCAAGGATTGCCATCTCCTCTCCCCCAGTACCCACAACCCATTCTTACCCCGCAGATTCCCTGGACCAGCGAGAACCTCACTCTGGGCTGCAGACTCCACTTGGACAACGGCCGCCAGTGAGGTCCACTCCCTCTCTGGATCTGGCTTCCCCTGCTTAGGGAGCCTGCTCCTATAGTGCAGGTAACACAGCTCGGCAATTTCATCGGCCGACCACATGGCTGCTGAAGTGACGGCAAGTTCTACACAGAACGGGACCCGCCGCGCCACGTCTCGCCCGACACTGCCGCCTTGCTCCGCGTGAAGCCCTCCCGTGCTAGGTCCCAACGTCCAAGGGCTAACTGCATCACCCCTTTCTGGATTACTTATAAGAAATATATCACATGAAATGAAAAACTTCTTTTCCAAATCGCCAAGAATAAAAGCCCACGCCAGAACGCCTGCCGCCCAGCAGCAGGTGAGACTGACGGGTCCCGAGGCTCCCCCTAGGCGGCCGCGGTCCCCGCACACCCGAAGCACCGGGCACCTCCCCTGCCCCCCGGCCCGGCGGAGCCGCGGCACCGCTCGGTGTACCTCAGCCCCCGGCACAGCCCCGGCCCTCCGGACCTGGACCCCCCCCCCGCCGGGCCGGACGGCGGCAGCACAAGCTCCGGGGCCGCGCCGCGCACGCGCAGCTGCTGCCCGCGCGCAGGGGCCGCCGGGAGCCGCAGGTGCTGCGCAGGCGCACACAAAGACGCGACACCGGCGGCAGAGACAGCTGCCTTTATTCGCGGCCCGCGCTGCCCCGCGCTTCACACAGAGGTGCCCTCGGCGGCCTGGTCGGGCGGCGCCTCCTTCTTGTTGTCCTCCGGCTTCATGGCGGGGAACAGCAGCACCTCCTGCGGAAGGGGACACCATCAGCGCGCGCCCGCGCCGCCCCGGCAGCCAGGCCCCGCGACCAAGTCTCGCGAGAGCGGCCCTCGGGCGGGCTGCGGGAGAGGAGCGGCCCCGGCCCGCGGAGGTTTGTGCAAGCGCAGCGAGGGAGAGCTCTCCTGAGGGGAATCCTTCACCTCAAAGAGTCTCAGACGGCGGCACCGCCTGCCATTTGTTCCGTTAGACGCCCTGCTGTGCTGACCCTCCTTCCCGCTCCTGCCTTTCCCAGCATTTACCTTGATGTTGCTGGAATCCGTAAGGAACATAGTGAAGCGATCGATGCCCATGCCCCAGCCAGCTGTGGGAGGAAGGCCATACTCCAGTGCGGTGCAAAAGTTTTCATCAATAAACATGGCTTCATCATCACCCGCAGCTTTTGCCTAAAGGACAACATGAACAGTAAAAGGGGGTTGCACAGAGCTAGGCGGTATCCCTTCTGGTAACCCCTACCAACAGCTGTTTGGAGCAGCCATTTCACTGATGCACCCAAAGCCCTGTAGAGCTGCACAAGTAACAGATGAAGGAATCTCAGCACCTGGAGAACAGCGGAGGTCACTCGTACAAGGTGGTTCCAAAATAGCTGTAGGCTCACTTCCTTTCTGGTAAGTTTCCTTTCTAGACAAAGGCCCAAACCCTTCACTTCAGTAGAAAGCTATCTCCAGGACCAGAAAGCAGCAGATGACAGTGGAATAAATTGCTTAAAAAAAGCTTCTCAGGTTATTTCTTGCTTGCAATGTTTAACTAACTTTAACGTTAGTGTAAACGACTAAGCAGCCTAATTGTTTGAATTATCAGTAGTTGCTCCATGAAACCAAGTTTAGGGACTGATTTATTTCCCCTCAAGTAGAAAGATTAAAAAAATCTGCACTGAGATGGTAGCTAATGCATCTGAACCTGACAGCCTCCAAGTGCCAAAAATCGTAGTAATAAAAACAACCCTCTCAAATTTAGAAAATCCCAAGTGTAAGTGGTGAAACAACAAACAATTCTTCTCACAGAGTTTCAAGGAAGACTGTGCAAAAGACTTAAAGCAAACTTTTCAGCCTGAACATTTCTGAGTCTGAAATCCTGAAATGCTAACAGCCATCCTTCATCTCAATCTCAAATCTTAACATTAAATTTCCAGGCAAATTTTCATTTGATACATATAACCATATGTCTGCACAGTTTAGCTACAATCATGAGAAACAAGTGCAGCAAACATATATACAACAGACCAAAGGTGAAAGAAAGAAATCCATATTATTCATTCTGATTGAACATTTTGAAATTTACTATCAAGTAAGTTACTTAACGTAGGTCTATTTTCCTGGTTTTGACAACTGTTTAATCTTCTCAGGCACTGTGAAGCTATTAGAGAGAGAAGGAAGAACAGGAACTCTGTTTCTCCAGAGTGCATCATCTGACCTCAATCATGTGGGCGCACACATACACTCATCGATGTGTACACCTAATTAATAACAAAAGCAGTTTCAGTCACACCTTTCTAAGGCTTATCTAGAGAAACCTAGTACTGTAAATTTGCAGGCCTAATAATTTCCAGTCTGCAGCTCTATTCTGTGAGCCAATTTAAAATAGTAATATCTCAGTTCAGGAAGTTAGGCTATTCCTTACACATCATTCAACCTTACTGACACAAAAATTTATTTATGAACTTAGAAGCATAATGTTGCATGACTACATAAATGCTTACTTGGGGAAAAACAACTTTCAACCTGAGCAAGACAGAGAAAATGCTTTGCACATTTGCTTTTTTCAGATTAGTACTTCAGGTAGAATAAAAGGGAAGATATTCCAAAATGAAGTCATGCTACTAAAAAAAACAATCAACAGCAGTGTTTGGACTTGTTTACCTTTGAGAGCACAGTTCCTTTAAAAGGAATTAAGTTTCAGTGACAGGGTTCCACCTGAGTTAGAAACACTCACTCAAACTAGTAACAACCCTTTTCAGCAGTGAGGGCTAATGACAGATTTGGAACAAAGGAAATATTCTTTGTTTACGTGCCTATATTGTTGTTTCGCAAGACACCATACCTTAGCCTGATCCTCAAAAAGCTGCCGCTGCCGGAAAGGATCGTTAAGTTCTGTGTACGCATTGCACACTTCCTTCTTCATTACATAGAGCTCAAAGCGTTCTGTTAGTCCCCGATGAGAGCGATGCCTATGTGAAGAACACAAAACAACCATACCTTAAAATAAACATCTTTACAGAAGCAAAGAACACATACATCACAAGGATTGCCCACACCTGGCAGTAACAGCTGTCAAAACTTCAAACTACTAAGCATCAGCATGCCTCTTCCCTGGATGATAGGATTCACAGCTTAGAAACCAATGCCTGTCTTGGCTGGTGCCAGAATTCACAAACTAGTATACAACATCAAAATCTCTCTTTTCACGTGGGACTTTTTATTTTTTTCCCTTTTTAATAAAGCAGGAGTAGAGGGTTTAAAAGAGTTAAATGCTGATTGTGTCTCATACTCTTACCATTTGGCTAGAGGACTCATGATCTGTGGGTGATCACAGATGAATGTAGGGTTGACACAAGTGACTTCCAGGAATTCACCAACTAACTGGGAAAACAAAAGCAAAACAATTGTGTAGAGTACAGTATCACTTTCCTAGCACTGCCTTCCCCAAACATCCTACTTCCCTCTCTTCACTACTGCAGAAGGTACCATAAAAGTTTCCCAATTAATAATTCCTGATCATGGTAACATCTTCGTTAACAGAGTGTGTGTGTTCTAGTTAGATAAGAAAAATGACACAGCAAGAACTGTATTAAAAAAATAACATAATTCAGTTTGGACAGTATGACAAAGGCCAATAGGAAAACCAGCAGAAAAACAGCTTTCCTTTGGATACAAAGGAAAAAACTTAGCACAGTTGATATCAGAACTGTGTGGTAACCCCACCAGATTGGTAAGGTACAGACAGATGCACAGACCTCATAGACAAAACTGACGTAAGATAAAGCAGATCCGCTTTAAGAACAAGAGACCAGATATCAAACTAAAATCCTCTAGTGCTCACATTAAGGAGGCATCAGTAAACTACACTGTGGTGTGGACAACACAAAGATTTTTACACAGCAAGTTTTCTCACTGTGATACAGAAATAGCTGAAATGCATTTCAGCGTGTTTTCCGAGATGCAACTGAACTTTTGCTCCAAAGAGACTTCTGTTGATACAGATAGTGCCTCAGACATTAGGATTATAAAACACCACCTTCACTTACTCTGTCAAGAAGCCTGGCTGTTGTCCTGGGAGGTGGACACTCAACGTTTCTCTCTGCACAAAGGTCATCAAAGAACCTGCGAGTTTCTGAAATTGTTGTAGACAAAAATTAGAAAAGCCACCCAGGCAACCAAGTTTTTTTCATTTTTGCATCCTTCAACATTTCAGAGTGATTTATAACATCTTAATGGTATACATAATGGAAAATGTGAGCTTAAATCTCAGTCTGCAAAAACTGTTTGTTTTTAATCAGTTTACACTGAAACATGTTATTTTGTATTTCAGAAACTTGACAAGCACAACCCCACACGACTGCTAGACATTATTATTAGGGGGGGGAAAAAAAAAAAATCACTAAGTGTATGAACTTGTTTCCTTATGGCTCTGGATTCCAGAAACAAAATAGCACATATGCACACTTTGAAAAAAGCCCAAAATAATCATACTCCCAACCTACGATCACAGGCATGGGGACTCAACTGCACAAGAGACAGGAAAAACAAGAAATAAAAAGCTGTGTCTCCTCAACAGATCAAGAACACTTCAGCTCATGCCTCTTGAGTAGACAGCATCACATATATTCAACAAAGGAAAAGGCAGAAGAGGCAGATCCTGCCAAAGACTGCAAGGCAGAAGGGCTTCTTTCTGGACTCTTAGGTCTAACAGACAAAACCAGAGAAAAGCAATTCTATGTATTAGTACCACCTCAAAAAAAGCAGCTGACAGACTAGAGGCTGAGAACTTGAGACCTTTTCGCTTCTTTCTGTTAAGGAAGAATTATAAGACATTCATACTTGGCACCTAACCTTCAGTTTCAAAACACTCAGCTGGTGGAAATTTCACTCCTAGGACCTTTTCCAGATCATACACCATGCTAATTCGCCGGAAGGGAGGGGTAAAATCTATCTCATAGGCCTGTCCATCTTGACCATCTGGATGATAAGTGATCTTGTAACTTCCAGTAATATGTTTCACCATCCCTGCAAAAGGAACCTGAAGTTTAGAAGAAGAGTATGCCACATAATGTGCAATTCTTCAGAGTGTCTTACTCTTTTTTAATTAATATTGCATATGTCACCTGAAAGCAACTTCTCTGTGATTTCCATCAAGTCATGGTAGTCAGCATAAGCCATATAGAATTCACAAGTTGTGAACTCAGGGTTGTGAGTCAAATCAATGCCTTCGTTCCGGAACTGACGCCCAATTTCATACACCCTGTCCATACCTCCAACCACCAACATCTAAACAAAAGGAAATTCTAGTAAACACACTAACTTTTGAAAAAGAACTAAAAAGAGCTCAAACACACACAACGGCAACGCGACCTTACAAAGCTCATTCAAGACACATTTTGTTTCCTCCAATCCAATGAGTCCACCTTTCTTCAAGAATAATCCTCAGTTTAGCTACACTTACTTTTTTTAGAATAAAATCACAACAGTCTGAAGAATACAGTCTTAGGAACAAGGGGCTTGTATTTTACCTTGTGGTAAAGTTCTGGAGCAATTCTCATATATAAATTCATATCCAGTTCATTGTGGTACGTGATAAAAGGTTTTGCCACAGCTCCACCTGGAATTATATTCATCATAGGAGTTTCAATCTGTAAAACAATAACAAAACAAATTTAATAGTGGTATAAACATTTCTAGGCTCCTGCCTCGATACCCTCCTTTGTCTAATCTGTTTCCAAAGCAGAACTCTGTATATCAAGCAAGAAAACAAACCACAGATAACTTTGATGAAAAATCTCTGTATTTCATTTATTATTTGACATTCCAGCATATGAAAACAATTTTGAACTAAACAGCACTTCTCTCATGCAGTCAGTAAAGACTAATTATTTAAACTTTTGTTGTTGTCAAGAATGATTCACATTTACTATAAACGTGGACCTCCTGGGTTCATGATATTAAAGCCAGGAACTAGGCTGTGGCATTGTCACAAAATCATCTACATTGCAGAAAATTAAGTTCAAGGCCAAGTGCAAGCTCCTGCACCTGGATCAGGGCAGTCCCCAGTATCAGTACAGCCTGGAGAATGAATGGATTGAGAGCAGCCCTGCGGAAAAGGATGTGGGGATACTGGCACGGAAACAGACAGGACCCATCAATGGGCACTGGCAGCCCAGAAAGCCAGCCGTGTCCTGGGCAGCATTAGAAGCGGTGTGACCAGCAGGTCAAGGGAGGGGATTCTCCCCTTCTATTCTGCTCTTGGGAGACCCCCCCAGAGCACTGTGTCCAGCCCTGGAGTCCCCAGTACAAAACAGACAGGGACCTGCTGGAGTAGGTCCAGAGCAGGCCATGGAAACGGCCGGGTGGCCGGAACACCTCTCCTATGAAGAAAGGCTGAGAGTCGGGGTTCTTCAGCCTGGAGAGGAGAAGGCTCCAGGAAGACCTTAGAACAGCCTTTCAGTGTAGAAAGGGGGCTTTTAAGAAAGATGGAGAAAGACTTTTTACCAAGGCCTGTAGTGACAGGACAAGGGGCAACAGTTTTAAACGGAAAGAGGGTAGATTTAGACTGGACATAAGGAAGAAATGTTTTCCTGTGCGGGGGGTGAGGCAGTGTCCCAGGGTGCCCAGAGAAGCTGTGGATGCCCCATCCCTGGAGGGGTTCAAGGCCAGGCTGGATGACGCTTTGGGCAACCTGGGCCAGGGGGAGGTGTCCCTGCCCATAGCAGGGGGTGGAACTGGATGATCTTTAAGAAAGAAACAGAATTCCATGGATACAGCAAATTTTGCAAAGCCTAAACAATTTCAGAAATACAGCTTTTTTTTGGGAAAAAAATATTTACATTTGGAGCATCCAAAAATATTTGGCAGTGAGAATGTCTGGGAATATATAGATATATAGAAATATCCACTTTAGACCAAAAGCTGTTACTGAACTTCTCTATGTATGAGGAATCCTGGAGTCCAATCGAATTAATTTCTGAAAAGACACACAATTGCAAGCAGAAAAAAATAATTAAATCAATTTGCTGCAGGCTTCAGTGAATTGGTTTAGTTCAAATTATTACAAATTTTCCTTCACAGAAGCTGCTTTTTCTTAGATGTTTAGAAGGTGACTCCTTATGCTTGGAGCAGTATACACTATTCACTACACGAGTAACAGACCCGAGTTCAACATCTCTTGACATCCAAAAGATAAAATAGCTGTAAATGACATAAAAATAGAGCAGCAGAATGATTTACAACTCAAAACTTGGCCCCCTACACAGAGAGCTGGTGGAAGTGGCCAAACAATTTCCTAACTGGTTCTGCGGGATATACCACTGCTGTGCTTACAAACCAGGCTGGCTCTCATGTTAACACAAGAGAACTTCAATACGCCTGTCCACATCCTCACATCTTAGCATCAAGAATGAATGCCCCACTACTGACCCAGAAGCAGGAAAACAGGTATTTTCACACCAAAATTTCACCGTTCAGAACAGAACAGAAAGCAGTCAGCATCTCAGACAGTACTGGAATCAAAAATAAAGTTTAATTGGTGACGATTGAACTAACAAGCCCTGACAGTCAGCTGAAGAGCACGATACAATACCCATGACAGTTTGGTCAATTTTTCTCAAAATTAACTACTATCTGTTTGTGGCATGACACTCCACTGTGCCATACAGCATGCTGGTATGATGGAGCAGTGCCTGATTCATGCACCTCCAGACTGCACTCTGTTGTACAGGAGGCCATTCGCTGACTTCTCTGCCTTTTCTTTTATTCCCAACATTCTTGCCAAACCGAAGTAACTTAATCCATTATTCCAACAAGTCAAAACTCTATACAATTTAAGAAGGACTCTTATGGTCCTTTTTGAGTAACTTATCAGAACAGTGAAACCTGTAAGTACTAGATTAATAATTATTTGGAAAAAAAAGAAAAAACTAATCAAAGAAAGACATTAAAAGCCATTATGCAAACAACAGAGATGACACAGCGCAGGGTCAGATTCCTACTGCTCTCAAAAAACTCCCACTGGCAGCTTTTGCAGATTCAGTTGATAAACACTTGTAAATAAACTACATTAAGTACTAACACTTTTGCTAACTGTAAAGTACAACCAAGAATCCGGACGCAAGAGAGAGCGGAGCTAGTATTATTTTTTCATATGCTACTCCACAATAGATCTCAAGATAAAACCAATTTTACTTACAGGAAGTAAAACCTGCATTTACCTCCTTCACAGGCAAAACACCATTTCAAAGGTGTTATTTCCACCTTAATTTACTGAAATAAGGAAAGGACAGCAGCCGTTTAAAGTACTACCTTGGTAGAAGTTTCCTGAGTCATAACCTCACCAACTGAGGAATAGTCTTAACTTTAAAGAGAGGAAAGGAATGGCTCCCATTAAACTAAACTGATAAAACACACTGTGTTGAGATCATTATTCTCACGTCTGTAAATATTTTGCATATGAGCCTGAATATAAAGTATCCTTGAAGCTGAGAAGCTCTAAACACATTCAGTATGCAGAGCAAAATAAACACTGAAGCCTTACCTCAAGGAAGCCCAACTCATCTAGAAAGCTCCGAATATACGTAATGATCTTTGCACGGGTTATAAATTTCTGCCTCACGTAATCATTAAGAATTAAATCCAAGTATCTCTGACGATACCTAGTTTCCTGAAAAGAACAAACACCTTTAGAACAAGCTAGACAAAACGTGCTGCCAAAGGAAAAAAATACCAAAACCAAAACTAACGTTCCTTTGTTGATATCATCAGCAGACATAAACGGTCATCCATTCAGACCTCTCTGTCAAATTGCCGCCAAGAGTGACAGGTATGATAAGTACCTTATCTTTGAGGCCAAAGTGAAGATGAGGCAACATGTGCAGGCATGGAGACAACAGAGTTATTTCACAAGGAATAATACTCAGTTCCCCTTTCTTTGTTTTCCCAGGATTCCCCTCTACACCGATAATATCTCCGCGACGCAGTTTGTTGTTAATACGGAAATACTCTTCCTCGGATTTGTAGAGCCTGTAATTACAAAACCAATGTAAGCAGTTTTTTTACAAAACCCACCATTCTAAACTGATCCGCAAGTCTCTCCCCAGACCAAGTCCCTTAAAAAAAAGATTCTTCTAACAGGGAAGCCAACCACAACATCCCATTACCCGGCTGCCTAAGCCAACCCATAGACGAATAGCCTAAGGAGATGAAGGAGTAACATGCTCAAATACAGATCTCTAGGCCCAAGAACGCAGTTCAGTCTAGGAAGCCATTGGGAATACATCTACTTACCTGGAATTTGCCATGACCTGCAACTTGACTCCTTCGCCGCGAAGATCATAGAAAATCAGCTTCCCTCCAGAGGCACGCTTTGCATGGATTCGACCTAAATATCAAAGCATGGGGAACATCAGGAAAAAAGTCCCTAACAGAAAGGATATGGGGGCAAAAGCCACAGTATTATCACTTGGACAAAGGACTGTTAGCTCTGAGCTGATCACTAACCATGAAAGAGAAGAAGTGAGTCTCAAAATCAATACCAGTGCACAGAAGACCACGTGAACTTTGGGTCCTGGAGCCCGTATCACAATCTGATCACGTAAGGGATGTTGCACGGGTCCACTCAGTCTGAAAGGATGTGTCCTGAATAGTCTAACACTGCTACAGACTTAACGACTGAGTAACAGGGACATCAGCAAAATTCCAAAAGAGACCACCCCCTCACTAAGAGCAGTTAGGACTTGGCTTAGCAAAGCAACAGACCCTCTTTCTCAATCCCCGTAAGTCTTTACCTGCCACTCTCACTGTAACATCTGTCAGGTGATCTCCTGGCTGCAGGTGACTATACTTCTCTATAAAATCTGAGAGAGACAAGTCTACATGGAATTTGTGGGGATAGGGATCTTCATTGGTGCCCTTCAGCTGCTGGATTGCATGGCTACGGATCTTGTAGTATTGCTGTCACCAGAAACAAACAAAACCAAATGATTTTGTTAAAAACGGAAAAGATTTTACAGGTTGTAAATTAAAACACAGCTGCCCTTATGTAGGAACACGTTGGTCTCTTCCCTTTTAACCATTCAGTTCCCCTTCAAGAAATCAAATATAGATCAATAAGAACAGTAGTAAGAATGAGGCCAGAAGCTCACATTTGGATCCAAGCTTTCCTCATCAGCACCGATGTTATTCTCAGAGTCAGAAGTCAAGGAAGGCTTATTTGAAAGCTTTTCACTTTGTTCCTTCTGCTTTGCCTCTTTTTCAGCTAATTTTCTCTCAGCCTTTAACCGTCTCTTCAGCTCACTGCAAAAGAAAAGGAAACGGGGTGCGGCAGGTACTCTGACACAGGCAACACCGGGCAGGACTCTGCCACAGACTTACCGGACAAATAAGCCTGTAAACCCCCTGCTCTGCCCCAAAGTCAAAACAACCTGCAAGCGTTTTCTTATTTGAACTCTTATAGTTCATCTCCAAATCCTCGGAGAAAGTCAGAGCCGAGTTAACCCCTGCGCACCCAGACCGCATGGACGCGTGTCCGCGTGCCCAAGGCCCGTCCCGGGGCCGTTCTCCGGGCAGCCCGCGGCACAGGGAAAACTCCCCGGGCTCCCGAGGGCGCCTCCGCGGCTCCCGACACCACGGGCCGGGGCTTCATGAGGAAAGAGGTGGGCCCGGCCAGACCGCAAAGCACCGACCTGCTTCGGTCATGAAGCGCCTGCCGCCACCGGAGCGCGGCCGCGGCCCTCCAGGCCCAGCCGCGGAGCCGCGCGGTGGCGGGGCTCAGCATGGCGCCTCCGACGGGTCACCTGGCGGAGACGCGCCCTGGGGCAGCCAGACGCTCGCCGCCCCGGCCCGGCCCGGCCCCGCCTGCCCGCCCACCCTCACTTTTTGCTGAGGCGCGAGTCGCTCTCCGCCGCCTCACACGCCCGCTCCGCCGCCGCCGCCATCTTCCCAGCTCCCGGCGGCCCTTGCGGCGCCCACGCGCCTGCGTGTCCGGGGCGGCGATGGCGGAGCGAGGGGGCGCGGCGGCAGCGCGCTCGCGGTCGCTGTTCTTGTGGGACGACGGGAGCCCGATGCGGTTCTACGTGCGGCCCGGGCTGGCCAAGCTGCGCCTGGCGCCCCTGGTGCTGGCGGGCGGCGGGCGGCTGTGCCGCGTCCAGGAGCCGGGGGCCGTGCTCCTGGCGCAGCCCGGCGAGGCGGCGCCCGGCGGGGCCGTCTCCACCGAGTACGTGACGGAGTGCGTGGAGCGCAACGAGCGCCTGCCGCTGGACCCCTTCCGGCTGCCCGCCGCCGCGCCCGCGCCGCCCGCCGCCGCCCCGCGGGGCCGCCTCTCCTTCACGGCGGCGGAGGACGCGGCGCTGCTGCGCGCGGTGCGCGGGCGGGGCGGGGCGCGCGCGGGCGGCCGGGCGCTGTGGCAGGAGCTGGAGCGGCGCGGGCTGACGCGGCACGGCTGGCAGGCCATGCGGGACCGCTACCTGCGGCACCTGCGGCCGCGGCTCGGGGGTGAG
>WKFP01012969.1:0-27692 GCA_011057875.1 Pterocles orientalis
TCCACCTGGTAATATCCTCATAAAAGGCTATCAGGTTGGTCAAGCATGACTTCCCCTTGGTGAAGCCATGTTGACTGCCTCTAATGACCTTCTTATCCCTGATATGTCTAGAGAGAGCATCAAGAATAAGTTGTTCCATCACCTTTCCAGGGATGGAGGTGAGGCTGACCGGTCTATAGTTACCCGGGTCCTTTCCCCAATACCTTGCATTTCTGCAATACAACTGCTCCCCTGATGCTTTTACTGGGTCTCATTACATGTCCTATGTGTAGGACATTAAATGTATTTATGGTAGAGTGGGAGTTTTGTTCTGAGTCACTGGTGCATCAAGAGTTTCTTCAGAATATTCTTCTGGTTGCCTAATACAGCAAGACAGGCACCAGAGAGGCATGTACATTGGTGCCTTATGGTAGAGATCCTTGAGCCCAAATCATAGAATCATAGAATAGTTGTGGACTGGAAGGGACCTTAAAGATTGTCTAGCTCCAACACACCTGCCATGGACAGGGACACCGTCCACTAGACGAGGTTTCTCAAAGCCTCATCCAGCCTGGCCTTGAACATCTCCAGGGATGGGGCATCCACAGCTCCTCTGGGCAACCTGTTCCAGTGCCTCACTACCCTCACAGTGAAAAATTTCTTTCTAATATCTAATCTAAATCTACCTTCTTTCAGCTTAAAACCATTACCCCTTGTCCTACCACTACACTCCCTGATACAGAGTGCCTCCCCATTTCTTCTGTAGGCCCCCTTCAGGTACTGGAAGGCTGCTATAAGGTCCCCCGGAGCCTTCTCTTCTCTAGGCTAAACAAGCGCAACTCCTTCAGCCTGTCCTCGTACAAGAGGTGCTCCAGCCCTCTGACCATCTTTGTGGCTCTCCTCCAGACTCGCTTCAACAGGTCCAGGTCTTTTTTATGTTGCGGGCCCCAGAGCTGTACACAGTACTCCAGGTGGGTTCTCGCGAGAGCAGAGTAAAGGGGGAGAACGAACTCTCTTGGCCTGCTGGCCATGCTTCTTTTGATGCAGCCCAGGACACATTTGGCTTTCTGGGCTGCAAGCGCACGTTGCTGGCTTGTGATGAGCATCTTGTCTTGGCACCGCCAAGTCCTTCTCTTCAGGGCTGCTTTCAGTCCATTCTCCTCCCAGCCTCTATTTGTGCTTGGGGTTGCCTTGACCCAGATGCAATCCTTAGGAGATGTGGAGGTGGCTGATTTCCTGTAGAACTGAGTGGGAGTTTAAGTTCCTAAGTAGGATTTAAGAGCAGAAATACCTTGCAATTCTCCCTGAATAAAGCTTAGTTGCAGTGCAGCCCCTTAATTCTCCACACGTCCCTGCATTCTTCCATACATGTTCCTTGTTGGCTATTTGTTCTTAAATTACAATTTGGATGCTTAATTATGCTTCTGTTTTGGGATATGTTTCTTCCTAGTCTTATCTTTCTCTGGACTGTGTTCCTTTTCAACTCTATCCACCCTTACACTTTGTATACTTGATCAGGGCACTAGGACACTTAATTTCCAGTGACTACCTTCCCTCTCACATTGACATGTATGAAACATAAGACCTTTGATATTAATAGATCTAGCTACCTTGGAGAGATGCTATAAAAGGAATCAAGGCTCAAAATTGACAGAGATTTGACTATTTTGTCCACTCAGTCTGTTCTTTGACCAATGCATGCCCAGTATGCAAGTTGCATATTAGCCAAATTCTACTTTGCCTCACTGACAAAAAGGGTAGGGCTAGGGGTACGTGCCACAGGTAGTTAAATATTGCAAAACCTTATGTAAGTCTAGAGCTTTTGTCACTTAAATGACTCTGCCACTTGCTTTTCTGAAACTAGTAATAGTAAATCAGGGCATAAATCAATCTTTCCTCTGGCTGTGTATGATCTGACTTCCTTGTTCTTTAGTTCACCACACAGGTTATCTGTAACTGAAGTGTACAATGAAAGCATAATTCTCTTTTCCCATGCTAGACTTTTAACTTCCACTGTACAATTTTCCTTAAAATGTAGCAGAAGTGGAAAGGAATGAAGACAGATGCAAACAAGGATTATAGTGTGAAAAAATGCTCTGTAAAATCTACTATTCTTCAACTGCAGCACCTCTTTTTTCATGTGATCATGAACCAAGTTTTCCTCAGGACCACAGTGGTTGTTGGCAAGAGGAACCCCTTGCCCTTCATCTTGGTAGATGAAAGTGACCAGAAGAAAGTGAATAACCTACAGATATTGGCTCCTGCTGCTGCCCAAATGGTGAGCTAGACAAGTATCAGTAGCTGATCTAGGGGGTATGGTGAGGGAAAGAGAAAGCTTCTAGGCCTAGGAGGAGTAGGGAAAGAGTGAACAAGTGGAGGTGGAGACTGTGATTCTTTCAACACAGTTGGTATTGTACCATACTCCTTTTTTAAAAGGTGATTAAAGTTATACCAGGGGAAGGAGAATGCGGGGAGTAGTTTTCAGCCCCTGAGTGCGATGACACTGTTGTTTTGTCTGTGTGACTTCTGGACTTTGACAGAGAAGCGTAAGAGTATATGATGATGAGGGTACACAGGCCACCAGCCGCATAGGAAAGAGGAAATCGCCCTGTCAAGGGCTGGTGTTCAGGGTGATAGGATTTTTGGATGGTGCATCTAAATGGATGGAAGAAAGAGTGTTGGAAGGGCAGTGAATAAGGTGAGGATCGAAGGTGGCATGTGCTCTATGTTGCTGTTGCCTCCTTGCAAAATTGTTTCCCTTCAGTGTTGTTTGCAAGAATAAAGCTGATTTATGAGAGTAAATTAGTTTCTGGACTAATATTAGTGTTTTTTTCTCAGCTAGTGGTATGTGAACAGTTTTCATACAGTTCTGGCTTTGCCACAGTTCTGGCTATGAGTAATCTTGGTGGATTCTAAAAAATGCTAAAACAGTAAAAAAAAATAGGAGTAGGATACAGTTTGCAGTAGTGATTTAAGTGCTTGGATATCACAGACTGCTTTTTGCTTGTGAAACTTGTTTTCTTTCTGTATATTCAATAAAGGAACGTTAATTAATTAATTAAAGAAGTTAATGTGATTGACTGTTTCATGTAGCTTGGCTAATCGATGGCCATGACTGTTGCGTGTGTAAGTAGTTAGAAACTCTTTGCTCTATTCATGCTGATTTTTATCACAGAGCATCACTGCTTGTACAGAGGTGGACCATGGCCATTGCACTTCACCTCAGTGAGGGGGGCTTTCAAAGGGCCTTATCTATTGCTACATCAGTGTAAGGCCTAAACATATTCCATAAATAATCTCATAGGATCGAAGAGCAACTGAACTGGAGATGATGAGAATGTCGTAAACTAGATTAGGAACAGGTACAAGTTGATGATCCATGAGGGACACTCTGCAACTGCCTGTGGCAGCATGGCTTCTTCCAATCTTCTCTTCAGGTGTGGGATTGTTGCCTAATGCCGTATGTTAGGTCTGATGTATTTGATTATGCACCTTGTATTGAAAAGCTATCTATCTGCTCTCAAAGCAGTATTGTTAACTTTCCACCTAACAATGTTGATTAAAATGAAAGATGTTTGTACTTGGTCATCTTGTTTCATGAACAGATGCATGTGGGAACTCAATCTATAGAATCTCTTCTTAGAATCATCTAAATCTTTCTGAATGCCAAATGCAACCAAATGAAATGTCCAGAGATTAATGGATTTAATATTATTTTTAGTCTAATCTAAAAATCACAGCACATTTTTACAAAGAAGTGTTGGTGTCTCACATGGCACTGGATTTTTTGTGGCTTTAATACAGTGTGAGTAAACAGTTTTTAGATGGGAATGCAGAATATAAGTGGCTTGTTGACTGGTATGATATTTTCATCTACTCTATAGGTGTCAATACAGTACCTTATTAGTACTGTATTAATCAGTGCTGGTGAGAGATTACGCTGGATCATAGGATTTGACCTCCTTGGAAGCAAGGGCTTTTCCAGGTTATCAAAAGCTATATATTCAGCTCATGACTAGTGTAGAACTCTTTTTCTGTCGTAACTGAGATACTGACACCCGGTTTGCACTTAAAAGTGTTATCAAGGAGGTCTGTCACGGAGGGATATGATTTTTTTTGCTGACATAGCTATGCCAGCAAAAGCGTAGTGCAGAAGCTGTGTAAGAAGTTCTTTTACCTGTACATTTTACTTCTCCTGAGGGATAGATATAAGTTGCTTAGAAAGAAGAATCTTGTTAGTTTAATTTCTATATTAACCTTTCTAGTGTAAATCAACTGTAGGCCTCATCCTGTAGGGACTTATATGCAAGGTTATCACTGCACATGGAGATGATATGTCCTAGCTTATGCTTACATCGATCTGAAGAACAACCTCTGGAGCAACTCTAAGAGTAGTATGTAGTCTCTGTCTCTTGTTCATCTTTGGTCTGCAGGGTTGTCTTACAGCTGCAAGTTGCATGAACAGTGCCTGGCAATGCACGAATTTTCGTGTTTAGCACCTGTCCTGTTGAGGCCACACTTAGGAGACAATAAAGGTATAACCATTGTTTAACTGAACTACTTGCAGGAGGAAAGGAGACTGGATGCAGATATGACAATGAAAAGGAAGGAAGGAAACTCCCTAGCAGTGAAGCTTGTGATGTGCAGCACACAAACTAAAGGATGAGAAGTATGAAAGTGGAAGCTTCCTTGGGTGAGTCACTTCCAGAAAAAAATAAGTATGTGGAAGTGTTTGATGGATTGAGATTGTCCTTCTCTGATCCTACATTCAGCGCCATAAATGACAAGTCGTTCTAAAGAAATTGGTAGTAAAACAGGAGAGTAGAAATGGTGTGAGTGAACTCAGATTATGACTTGAAACCCTTCCTTGTCTCTTAAGATACAATTCCTATATGCCTCTTTAATTATCTTTCATTTAGATGTTGTACCTTAGTTGGAAATGATGACCTAAAGAGTTGTCTCTTAGTGTTTGTCTGCAGGAAGGACTCCCTTTTATCTTATTCTGAGAGAGACCCTAACTAGAAATGACAGCTAGCCTCAAGTGTATGCATTGTTCAAGTTATTTCATAACATCAGGAATGAAGGCTGGACCAGATACCAGGATACATTATTTGCACTATCAGAAATTCACATCACACTCTGTACAAATTTGGACTTACTCAGTTTTTGGGCTTGAAACAGGAATAGCTTGAACGAGCTGGGTGATGTTTTGTTTGAGACAAAGATTTCCTTTTTCTTCACAGGTTTTTTCAGGAGATGTGGAAAGCCCATTTCAAATAATACTGACAGAGCCAAAGCTGCATATGTAAGCTCTGTGGTCCTGCACTGATGCTGATTTATCAGCCAAGGTTAATAGAAGTTGGTATTTTAACTTCAAGTCCTAGAGACTTACTTTGGAAATTCATGAATTTGTAGGCTTGCAGTCTCCCTGACAGATAAATCTTGTCTCGAGGATGGTAAGTGGAGATGTAACTATGGCATTGGATGCAATCATAATCATAAAAGGGAGATATTTTGAGATACAGAAATTGCAAATTCAATCCCTGCTGTTACCAGTCCAGCCACAGGGGCCATTTAACAAAAGATCCCTGAGTTAATGATTGCTGTTCTATGACAGGGATACTGGACTTATTATACACTGAACACAAAGGCCTCTGATCCATATTCGTGCCTTGTTTCCTGCATGGGATTCGGCACCACATGGTGGTAACTGTCTGCCTTATGCAGGAAAGTGTTCTGCTCTGATATCAGTGAGCGATAGTATCAGAAGAACATCCGTTTTCCATGAATCTAAACTATTATCGCAGTTAGGTGCAATTATTGAGAATCCCTGTAGAGTTGTACAAAAAATATTGTCTCTCCAAAGATGTTGATTCTGGAATGTAGCAGTGCCAGTCTATGACATTCTTAGTTTGGGGTCTCAGTAGCTGCTATAAATTGTACCCTGGAAAATGGTTACTGGGACTATAAAGTATAGCACTGCATTTTGAGCTCTATTTTAAGTACCAGTGGCTGTGTCAAACTATACATATAATTTAAATCAAATTTATATGGCGAAAATATCTTGAAGATGAACCAATGGAAGAAAACGACTTCATAACAAAGAATATTGACTTTGCATATTAACTTCATTAACTTAATGCTGTCTCGTGTATTGGAAAATTGTTCAAGTGAGAATAATAGCTTTTGAACTACTTACAGGCTAATAGGTAGTGATTGTAGTCACTAAGACTTTGAATAGCTGTGGCTGTTGATTACACAGATTAAATGTGAGTGCAGTTTTCAATATGGCTGATTTTCCAAAAAGTTTTCTGTCCTTCCTTTTGACTTTCATGGCTAATGGCGCTGACTTCTAATGCATATTAAATTCTGGGAGTGGGAAATTAAATTCCTCTTCCTCCATCTAGTAGCAGAGACGTGAGTGCAGAAGTGTGCTGTGTGCTTATTTTAAATTGTTCAAGGTTGAAGCTGTATTAGGCAAATATAAGATTGCATTAGTGGTAGTTCCCATACAGAGGGACATGCTCTGTTGAAACAGCTGATTGGTTATAGATGTTTGTATTATTCATAGCACTAATATTTCATGCACTCCATCCCTTATTTTTTTTCTCCTCATATCTGCACTGTCTGCATGTCTCTTTGCATCCACTGTGATTTCTCAGTGAATGCTGGTTCCCAAGTTCTTTCTCTATTCTCTCCCTTTTTTTTTTTTTTTTTTTCCAGGGCCTAATTATGAAACAGCTTCAAATAAATACAATTTTTTAACAAAAAACATTCTGCTTCCTGTGAACAATGGGCTGAATTTTTCTCTTTGTTCTTGGGGAGTTCTTATTCAGTTGGAGTGCTTTGCAGTTGGCTAGGCCTGAGATTTCTGGGAGCTGTAATTGTGTCTCATTAATTCTTACAGTAATGTACGGTAACTATAAGGAGCATGCAATTAGTGGTCTGGTCAATGAATAGAGCAGTTAATCAGCAGACAAAGGATGGGGCTCAGGACCTATTAGGCTGAAAGGAAGTGTTACTATTGTCACAGGCAGTAGGAATGCATGCAGACATGCCTTAAAGTTGAACTGTTTAAGGGGACTGTGTATGTCTTTTTGCTAAACCAGTTTTCCTACCTATTCCACTACTTGAGAGAGATTCATTTAAGGCTGCCTGTTAGAAGTCAGAGACCATACAGGAGGTTTTGACGGACTGAACAGACTGCTTAGTGTATTCTCTCACCTTAACAGAGGCAGCCCCAGGGTTTGTCAAAAATAGAAAGTGGCCAAAGAGATGTAAGGCATCCTTAGCTGTTCCTCCTTGTCAGAAAAATGGTTAGTGAATGGAGGAGAGCGATAAAGTTTAAATCAGCCATTGTGTAATTGTCGCTCAGTCATACTCTGCATGTTTGTCTTCATAATGAACCTTGTTTGTTCTGAATGGCTGTGCTTTCAGTGCATGTAAATGTATGCAAATAGTCGTAATAGTTTAAAAATCGTAGCTCTTACCATAACAAATAACCTTTCCTGCTTTTATGAAGCCCTGTCTTTTACTATATCTATATCTAGGGTTTAAAATGCAAAACTTACTCCAGCTCTAGAAAGTGCTTTGGGTTCTTTTTATTAGCTCCAGATCAGAACTTCCAGTTGTTTCTGCCTTTGAAAAAATACAAACCTTGTGAATCCTGTGAAATGTTATGACATATGATGATTATAAAGAAAAAGGCTTTATCAATAAAACACTGCCCTTGAGTAACTCTTATTTCTAGTAGGCATTGCTTCAAATAGAAAGCAATTTATTCTCTTAAGTAAAACAAGACACTTGGCATGAAAAAGAAGTAATTAAAATAACTTTTTTGGGGAAAAAAAGGGAATTGAACTTTAATAATTAACTTGTATGCAGAGCTTAGTGTTTTTCTCAAAACTGAAAGTAATTTTTTGCTGTCTTCTTTTTATTAACAGGTCTGTAGCTTTATCTCCTCTCATGGTATTCACATCAGCAGCAAGTAACTTTAGAAGAATAAAGTCTCAGGCTTTATATTAAGAATTCAATTATTCTACATAATTAGCCCTGATTTGTTAAATATTTGAAACATTTTCTACTCTTAGGTGTGGAACAGCATACTAGAATGATCAGAACCATAAATGACTTGTACCTTTACTCAGAAAATGCTTCTTATCAAATAATAAAGAAGATTAAGCCTAAGTCTCTCTCTTTTTTTCTGTTTGGATTTTATTCCCACAAGAAATATCAGTTTTGTCCACAATATCTCATGCATTTCTATTCCCTTGAAATACAAAGAGGCAGTGGATTCTGGTATAAATTAGGTAGATTTAATGAAATATATGAGCTGCAACTTGTGCCTTGAATGTAAAATACTTGAGTGAAGTATAACATATTTTGCTGATGCCATCATTGTCACTTGTCTTGTTTTTCATTCCTCTGTGCCTGTTTTTGAAACACTTAGGTGCTGTGGAGTCTTGGGAATAACAGTTTTTCTATGCCACACATGGCAAATTTTTCCAAGGTCACATTTTCCTTTATTGTGTCTTCTTTTGAGGAAGCAGGGCAGACTTACCCTGCAAAATGAGAAAATGGTACTATTTCCCCACTCAGAAGCTGGCCCTTACCTCACATGTACGCTACTTTTCCATTTTGTTAGAAAGTGATTTCTCACCTGGTGTCAGCATCAAGAAAGTTGCTGCACAGAGTCACTGATAAGCATTACAAATTGTACAGAAATTACTTTTTTTTTTCAGCACAGGTTCAGTTATGGGAGGCTATTGATCTAGAAGGGGTCTTAAATAATTCTAAAGTCACTGAAATCTTAGTTGGGGAGGCAGCAGGTTAATTGCGGTTTTCCATAAGAGCGTGATGTTATGACTGGAATGGGCATTAGGATCAAAAAGATAAACACTCCTTAATATGTAAAGATTGATGAGAGGTCTTTAGCCTTCTTTTAAATTAACAGAATATCCACCTCTGTATCTCTCTTTACATAGACACACAGATTTTTAATAAGCAATAAGAACTAGTGTTACTGTGGTAAACAGTGTAGGTTAAGGCAGATTAAAACAACTCTGTTGTTTTGAGAGCTTATCTTTTTCTCTTTTGTAGTATAGCGTGATTCTTATCTGGTGTACCTGGACAGTTGCGCAAGTCTAAACTGCAGGAAAAGTTTATGGATGCTAACTAAAAATGTAATATCACCATATTTTAAAGTGCATTAACTTTAAATAAATCCTTCTGCATGTGTCCTGTTTCTTGGTACAGGATGACATTGACTGTCATAACATAAACACATGGACATTCCTCTCTAAGCTAGTTGTCTGTGCTTCTTCATCTGCAGTCAGAATGGAGAGAAAGTATGGCTCTCTGGCCAGTTATCCCATCTGTTCATGGGTATTTTTATCCTTTACGTGGCAGGTCTGAGCTTGTTGAAGTTGCTGCTTAAGCTGGTACTGTTGCCAAATCACCCTCCCATTATGAAAGAGACGACCCTAGCTGGTTAATTAAGAAAATACTGGATTTTAAAAGATGGCTGAAATGAAGTGAACTGGATACCACCATGTTGAAAATCATTTCATTGTAACTATTTCATGTTTTATTTATACGGCATTTCCATCCTGAAGACTCATTTTAAGGATCAGGCTGTGGTGCACACAAGCAGTAAGTAATTTTCTCAATCAATTGAATACATTTGTAGAGTGTACAGTATTGCTGAGAGAAGTTGGTCACTGAAGTCCTCCCCCTTTTTTTACCTAAAATGAGATTTTGGAAGAGTAAGCCATCTAAGTCCAAAACTTGCCTGTAAGAGTCCATCCTTAATTGCAGTCTAGACCTGGAGATGCCTAAGATCCATGAGCAATTTTACCATTTTGTGGTGCCTGGCATGCTGTTGTGGCTGAGGTCTAAACCAGCCCTGTTTTGGCATTGCTCTGCTCCTGAAGCTTGGTTGGTATCCAGGAATCGGATGTGCTGGGATCAGAGTTACCTGCTGATCTTGTAAGTGTTCCCAGAGCACACAATATCCATGGACAGCTTCATCTCCCCATAAAATGTAGTGACAGCTGCTACTGCTAGGAGAAAGGTGGTGCAGCTTGCTTTTATATGGCATTATAGTGGCTACACAGTCATCCAAGAAATGTCTGAGTGGGCTTACACCCATGTTGCATATTGCCTTGCAGACTACTGTAGCTCCTAGAGTAGAGGCTAGTCTGAGCTAGCAAAAGGAAATTGTTCTAGTTCTTTAATGGCTTTGCATATGAAATAGTGTGTCTGGAATTTGAACCAGAATCAATTCAGTGACCCAGAAGAGAATATGGAGTATTGGTGTGTGGCACGCTCTGTGCAATTTGTCACAGCAAATAAGCTGCTGTATAGCTACTTGCTGCAACTGTTGTATAACATATTCTATATACAGTTTCTTTAGGAGGTCTGGCTGATTGTAACAAGACCATGAGTTAAAATAGCTAGGAGCAAGAAAACATAGGCTTTCTGATGGCAGTGGTGAAAGAAAATTTCATGTAACTGTTGCTCTTCATTTTGCTGTAGTCTGTAGTAAAGTAGGAAATAAAACTCTTCCTGACCTGTTGTTCCAGCTGTTTGAACTGTGATGATTTGGGGCATCTACATACAACTTAGAAATGATGGTTGACATCATGACATTGTTATTATATTTAAAAATATCTCTGCATATCTGCTTTTGCTCCCAAACGCCTGCTGGAGGGATAATGGACACTGTACTTAGTAAATATGGTTTGACTTGCATATAAGGACTGGTGGCACTGGGAAGGTTTGTTTTTTTACAAAGACCTAGAGAACGCAGTGCAGGAAATGTCCACATTGGCAATAGCATGATGACAGATATTAATTCACAGACAGAGAGGAAAGAAACTGTGAGGTGTTTTTTTTTTTTTTTTAAGAACGTAATATTTGACTGAAGGACCAAAGGAGGGTAGGGAAAGTGGTTTGACTACAAAGGTGCCCCATGTCCTAAAGACAAGTCCAGAAATGTATGAGAAGGAATTCAGGCAGTATGAACTTCTCCCCAGGCTGAAGTCCATAGTGATGGGAATTTGCCCATGGTTGACACCCCCCAGTTTGAATCCTCTCACTGTCTGCTGCTATGCCTGCATCAGCTTCAAGTTTCATGTGATCCCCCAGAGTTGCACATAACTTTCTTCCTATCCGCATTTATGTCTTACTATCACAAAGTAAGAACAGTCATGCAGGATCAGACTAAACATCTGTCTAGCCGGGTATCCTGTTTCTGACAGCAGCCTGGAGGAGCGGTAAGAAAATGTCAAGCATGTAATGATCCTTTCTTGATGTACTCTCCTACCTTCTTCTGAATCATGGCTTTGGGACTTCCTGAGCCAGAGATAATACTAACATTTTTCATCCCTCCTCTCAATTCCATTAGTGGTGCAACCCTTGGAGACTTACTTTCTAATTTTTTTTAAACAATTTTCTTATTTTCTTATATGCAATATCTTATGCAAGTGCACTATCATATGCTGGACTGTAAAAGTTATACATCTTTCTCTCTTTAAATTCCTCTCTGGGATTCTCTTATTCCTTGACATCTACCAGGATAAGTTAGCTGCTAATTTGTTTCTATTTACTCTGTTAGTTAGCCACTCATTAATGTGAGGGGAAGGGTGTGGGGGTCCCTAGTGAAGCTGCTGGCTGTACAGGCTCCAGCGGGACAGATCCATTTGAGCCGCTGTGCTAGAGAGCAGGGAGGAGTTAAGGTGATAGTCCAAGACAATATAATTGAAAACTAACAGCTCCAGGAGCCTTTCAGCTCCAGAAACCTAGCGTTTCTGTGCAAGGCAAACTTGTTGTGCAACCCAGATCCCGGTGTGACAGGAAGCAAGCCAATTGCCACTTACACTGTTTTTGAATGATGTGGATAATCAAACAGTAAAATCATTTATTTGGCTCCTGGTACTGAGCAAGTTGTGGCTGGTTCTTTCCTAAATCAAACCTTGTCTGAAAAGGACACTGCCTTCCACCCCCTTCTTTGCAGCAGGAAGTAAGTGCTTCTGTGGAAGAACTGTGGTGTGAGCAAACACGATATTGAGCCAGGAAATGTTTATGCAGGAGCATGTGCAAACCTGAAGGAAAATGTCGATCTAAAAAAATCCCATATGCAACAACTACTTCTCCCTCCTTGAGGAATATAAAGGAGTTTAAAATTACTTGGTATTTTAGTGCACATGGATTTTCATAAAATAAATTCTAGTAGTACTATAATTCTGAGTTAGGTCAGTTCTTTCTAACTTCAGTATTAGCTTCTTCTCTTGGAGGACTCAAGAGGCCAGTGTTGGTGTTGGCAGGAAGAGGGAATCCATAACCTTTGTGGCTGTAGGTGTATAGGTCTCTAGGCTCCTACACTGGAAAAAATTGCCCTTACTACTAAACTGTTGTAACAATTTGGACTGCTGGAATTCTTGTCTTAATATTAGACAGGAAGGAATAAGAAGAGACGAGGTACTCTCTAAAAAATTCATACGTAGGAAAGAAGCAAGACATATTACTGAATCATTCTTTGTCACATAGTTGCCATTTCCAGCTATGACAAAGAGCTTATAATTTTTTTCTATTTCTACGTTTACGTGATGATAGGTTAAAGTGAAGCGATTAAGCCACTGGAACACAAGATGCAGTCTGTATGTCAGCTAATCCAGTGCTGACCCCTACTTTCTAGTCTCTGCGGGAAGGTTCTCTTCTGCTTCAGGATCTTGTCAGCTACTTTGAATGCTCTTAATCCTACTCATATTTTGTGGTATAGGCCAGGCCAAAAAAATGTCCTCTTAATTGAGTCCAGGCAAATTAGAAGATGTTAAGACCCATGTTGAAAGGGTTTGCCTTCTAGGCAAATGCATGATTTTATTGCTCAAATGTTTCACTGTGAAAGCAGTATCTTGTTCCTCCTTCATGTCATAGCAAAAATAGGCTGAAATCACCTGCTTTTCCATCTTCCCCTTCACCTCTAGCTGTCAATAATTTTTGATGCCACACAACTTTCTATGTTGGTGGCAAGGTTTGAGCTTTAGGCATAATTTTGTAGGAGTTACTGTTTTGGGGAAATACAACCAAACACATTCTAACTTTTACATGAATGTCTCTGATTTAAAAATAGACAAAAACTACTGTACTGAGATGCAGTACTGATTTTCATCCACTTGTTTTTATTTTGATTTGTTTGAGTGAAGGTGAACTAGAGGACAAAAACATAAACAATGTATATATGCTAGAACTTCATTTAGGATTATGGACTAAAGTGAAAATAAAAATTTTAAGTGCATACATCTGTGGTTACATGACAATTGGCATGTTTTCTCTGCTGGTCTGCCATTAACTTTGAAAGATTTTTTTTTGTAACAATGATAAAAGTAGTATTGGCCTCCAAATGTTGAATCTTTCCCTTTATTTCTGGTTTGGAAAACTTGCACTGTGTTTCTTTCTCCCCCTCTTACTACTACTGTTACTATTAATTATTGTCAAGTAGTATTTAAGACATGCTGACTACTACAAGGATACACCAAAGAAATGGTTCTTGCTTTGGAGAACTTACCCTCCGACACAAGAGACAAACCAGGATATGAAGATGGAAATTGCACGGAAACTCTGTATTCAGTAGAGCAGTGTATGTAAGCTGAGCATGTCTTTAGCATTACTGTTGCTGAGGTTTTTGAAGGCCTCAGGTGAAAGGAGAAGATGAAGGTAGGCTTGAAGGATAATGAAGTTGCCATATGGTTATTTATCGGAGTTTCCTGCCTCTGAGAGAAAACATTGCAGAAAGCACCGACACAGTTACTTAAAACCAGAAACAAGTAGGCATGGGAGGTATCATGGGTGAATTAGAGGCTTAAGTCAATCTCTTCATGGGCTACAAATGCAAGTAAAGATGAAGACAAGTATCTTATGTTTTATGTAGCAGAGGGCTGTATGAGAAGTGATACCCTGATTAAAATGAAGGAAGGGCATAGATCCAGTGAGTCATGGATGAACTAGTCTCTAAGGCTAGGTTCAGCGCTCTTGGGCATTGCCTTTCTGTGCTGATGGTCTGGAGAGGTGGGTCTGTGTCTCGTAGACATCTAGATTCTGAATCCATTCCTCCACTCTTGCTTTATCTTCATAAGGTGGAGTGGCTGTTGCAATATGACTTTGTGTGGGTGCTAATCATCACCTGATTCACTGTGAAACTGTATTTCTAGCCTTTCAGTAGCCCTATCAGAGCTACTCTTTCCCATCCCTGCCGTATTGCCAAGACTGCACAATTTATATCTGGCCACAGATTAGCTCTTGTTTTGTACAATGTAGTATTGTTGGTGCTGCTGAACTTGTGGTTGGAAGTCCACATTCTGGAATTATATGATGATGTTTGTGTGCATTAATGGATGCTGTTGATACTCTGAATTGTTAAGGTATTGGTGTTCTGTTGTGCCAAACATAGAAACTGAGGAGGCCTGGAGTAACTATAAGCAGGATGGACAGTGGGCACTATATGCCAGAGCACTTTTTCGTGGAAGTAGAGGCAGGCTGTTGGCAAAGTGTCATACAGGAAGGACTGAAACTTGCCTAATGGGTTCAACGCAAAATTTAAGACATTTGAAAACATTTTTTTAAATAGGTGATTTGTCTGCCTGAGTGTTGAGTATTCACTGCAGCCTGTCCATTCATCCCTTGGCCAGATTCATTGTGCTGTAAGTCCTTCGCTCACTACCTTCCAAGCCAAGACTTTAATATTGTGTGTTTCTTCTTCCTCACTTCTTCTTCATAAAACTTCACCTGCCCGTGGCATGCGTTGCAAGGACTTGGTGGCAAGTGTCCTATGTGGTGAATTAGAATGGTGATCATGAAAGACTGGGTAATTAATTTTAATCAATTTTAAATCGCAATTATTCACTGAAATTATGTCTGTGTTGTACTGACTATGTAGTTTGCCACTGGGCTTATTTGCTGTGTTTTTAAAATTTAATGCCTGCTGTCTTATCCATTGTTTTGTAGATGTATAAAGGGCTCTGAAAGAACTTACATAGTGGAATTCAGCAGTGCATGGTGTATTTTATTAGGATTAAGAGCTTGTAAATTAATATAGTAGTTCTGAGAGCTTCAGGATATACCTGCCTGAAAAAATAGCAGTAGTAACTTGATATGATATTTGTGTGTCTGCTTTTAGTTTGCAGAATGGCCCTGAGAAATGAGCTTCCTGCTAGCCAATTTATTTTTCAGATAACAGGGACTGTCTAGAAGTGCATCCAGAAGGAAAACACAGTAATTAATTTGTCACTGAAACCTGAGGGGTCCTCTTCCTAGTATAGGTGATAATGAAGGTTTTCCATGTAATTAGCAGCAATAATTAGCACATTTCTGGTAACAAATAGACTGAGTGGTTCTCTGCAAATAAATTAGTTGTTGTGCTAACACAGGCAATAGTCTCTTTATTGTCTGACAATGCCCCTTGTTTGCACTAAAGCCTATTTCAGACTTTAGCAGCTTTACACAAATAGGGAAGAGAATTTATAAAATTGTACCTCATCCATCTGCTTCTGGGAAACTTCAAGACCACCAAGGGACTTGTTTGTCAAGACTTGTTAAACAATTTGTAAATTTGAACATGTGTTTCACCGTATTAACAAACGAATTGTTCAAATGAATTTAGTAGGTAAGCCAGAGAAATCACACTGATCAATCAAATGCTGACTCTGAGCATCTAGGAAAAAAAAAGTCTCTGAAAAATAACATAGCAGTACATTTGTAGCAAAGCTGAACAAATGCCAGAATTCCACACAAAATCACAAAGCTGAGCAGAACTGGTTTTATGTAGTAGATGTTCCTCATAATGCAAAATCACACAGTGATGTGCGTGCCCTTTGCTTCACTGCTGTAAAAAGCTAGGGCTGCACAGGTCTGCTACCACATATCCTCTGAGCAGCTTTAGTTTAGACAAGGCTTAGTTAGCCCATAATCTGTCTTCATTTGCTCTTTTTGGAAGATCTAAAAAGCTACTATTGAGCTAGTCTTTCTACTTCAGGTGTTTTGTTTCATCCCTTTCCTTTCTTTTTTTTCCTGTGTTTCCTCTGCTTAGACACAACTGTCATCTCAGCAGTAAGTTTACATTAGCTCCTGGGTCTTCATATATGTGGAAGCTGTTGGTTATGGTGAAGTCTGCAGCTAGGTTTTGTCCCTCCCACGTGTCTGTGGAGAGGTGGGGAGAGGAAAAGGAGAAAATGTAGTTTGAAGATGGAATATTGCAGTTACAGGGTTGGGTAAAATAATACATTTTGTTTGTGGGAAATATTGGCTCTTCTATTTCTCGTTACAGTAATAATTCTCCAGTCTCCCTCTGGAATGGAAACAATGAGAATATAATTGATGAGTGTCTCTTTTAATTTTTTTTCTAGGATTGATGTATTTTTCCAAAATAACAATTAGCAATTTCATTTTTAAGTGAGTATTTATATTGATGTGGTTTTTGATTTTTATTTTTTCATTATTTCCTCACTTTTCTGTAGCAGACATATCACTGTGCGGTGCTTTTATGAATCAATGTTAGAAGAACAGTATAAAAATTAAAGTAAATCTCAAAACATAATGCCAGCAATTTTTGAAATGAATTTCTAAAACTGTAGCAGAAGAACTAGTCCTGTATTTTTTTAGTGAGAAATGTTGTTTAACAGAGACAGTTCCCTGAAAAAAACACCAAACAGTTTCCTAAACTGATGTTTTCTGGCATGAAGTGCTTCAGTGAAAATTTAACCATTGGAGCTACACATCGGTTTTTCCTGCCTTGCTGGAGAAATGCTACTCATTGTACCACTTCCATGTTCTTGTTGTGGTTGACTAATAATGTGTTATTATTCAAGAATATGAAAGTTATTAATAATGTGTTATATATTAAAGAATATGAAAACCAACAACAAAAAACCGCACAGCCAAACAATACTTTTGCAAGTGTCTGTACAATTATGAAATTTAAGGCTTATCTATACTTGTAGATGGTTGATTCCAGCCCCTTTACACTAGTGTGGCGCATGTCAGTCAGCTAACTTTTGTTGCGAATCACGTCAAGTGGTATACAGGTTTGGAATTGTTGAGATGTTGGCTGAGTGAAGTTGAACCCTGTGAGTATAAATATATTCCCTACTAAAAGCACTGTGTGTCTATCCCGTCTTCCCAGGGATATTCTGCAAAAATGTCTTGGTCTGCCTCTGCTGTTTGCTTGTGTGTCCACCTGATGTCCAATGGTCATCGTGACAAGACAGCTTCTGTGTATAAATGATGGTGTGGAGAAGGATGTAAGCCCTGAATAGTGTGCAATCAAGCCTTTTACTTTTGCATGGAGTTTCTCAGCCCTGAGCTAAGATTTGGACTTTATTGTCCAAATGGGAGAAAACTTGTTTGCAATGTTAGTATTAGTTGACAGTTTTTATGGAACTGGAGGGACAAATAGTTAATGAAAGTGGGCACACCCAGCATGATGTCGGGAAGAGGGATTCGGACTGGTCTGCCTCAATACTCAGGTCAGCTTTAAGACCTCTGAATTATTTGGAAGATGTATGGCTTCCGTGAGATATGAAGGCTTCTGTCATTCAGCTTTGTATCGTCTCTTTCTGCCTGCTGGATTTTTAGGCTACCACTGTTTTGCTTTTTTGGTCTACTGTAAATTTTCTATCCTGTTTTTCTTCCCTCTATGCAAGTACACAGCCAGCACTCACACTTCTTGTGTGGTGTCTCTCTACCAATGTGCTTGTTGCTCTCTGTCTCGCATTACCTACTCTCAGAAAAACCTAGCTGACCAGGATGGTGGCACCGCATGAGTTAAATAACAGAAGTCTTGAAGGAAAAAACCAGTTTTATTTTAGCAGCAGAGGCAGAAAAGCACTCATATTTTTCTGTTTCACAGCATCATTAGTGCCCTCAGCTTTGAGCCCACATGAGGCATTATGAGGTGATTTGGCCAAGTCATGCTACACGAGACTTTTCAAAGAAGAAAGATATTTTATGGTACTTTAAAATTTTTGGTCCTTTTTGGTTACTGCAAAATTCCGTTTGTCTGGTACTATGCTAATTGTTAACAGCTAGAAAAGAGAATTTAAGCCAAAGGATTATTCATATTTTGTGGAGGTGGCAATGGCAGTCCTGCTATAGCCCAGCAGAACAGTTGGCACGGTCTGTGATGCACTGTGTACCCCCTTTACTCTCTGAGGGCCCCTCAGCTGTACTGGGTGCCAATGTAGAACCCGTTCTGAGTGCTTGCAGCCTCCTTGCTGCCCTCCTTTGTGCAGTGCTGTTAGCATGTGAAGTATATATTAAATCCTAAAACGGGGTTGGTAAGCCCAGCTGTGTAAGGGGAATATATTCAGCCATATGATGAGATGTATATATTTCTATGGAGGTCTCACTGTGGGGTGCATGGGCGTATGCTGGCAGTACCCAGTTCCAAAGAGGGGCCAAGGCTGTGGTAGATGGCCTTCATGTGTATTGCAGCCACAGGGTTGGGCATCACCAGACATTGTGTTAAGTGACTGCATAATTTGTTCTAGCAACAAATGTTGACAGAAGAAAGATAAAATCTAGGTCTAATATTGTTCTCATTAAAATGTTTCCTTTGGTGCTAATTCTGCATGCTGAGATACGCTATTCATATTTGAACTGCTGCTGTACACACAATTTGGTAGGATGAACCAAGTGTAACTCAGCTTTTAAATAAAGCATAGATTTTTTTAAAATAAAGTCAAGATTTTTTACTTCTGTTGCCTTGGAGACTCCTGTATGTGATGACAGCATCATGATGGTGAGATAGGTGTCTTCTCCGTTTTCTTGTGTTGTGTTTGTAAGAATGAGCTAAATTCACGTTCTTTGTATTTTGCTTTATGAAACCAATTGCAAAACTGTTGTCCAATACAAATTAAAGGATCAGTTGCTGAACCTGAATCTCAGTGCTTTATCTCCATTGAGTTGCCAGGTGGAAACCCACAAAACTGAAATAAATCGGGGTGTGACAGACAGATGTTAGCAAATTTTTGCAGTGACTTCACAACAGTTGAATTACATCAGAACCTCTTGGAATCGCACACAGCACAGCTGTACACAATAGTGAGTAGTGCAGACTTAAGAATTTGTAATATTTGCCCCAATCATGTTCTAGAAAGTTCTCTAATATAGTCCAAAATCCAGTATAGAGGGGGACAACTTCAGCAAACAGATAGTTTACCTTATCATGCTGTTTTTCTCTGAAGGCTCAGTAGTACTGATAACTTCCAAAAGCCTGCTGGAATTTGCTTTTAGCCCTTGCTGGAAGCCTGACTTACATGGTAGGATTAACTGAGGACACTTGCAAGAGCTGGAAAAGGTTTTATTTGGCTGTTGTTTAGATTTTTTTCCTCTTGATTTAGTTTTAATCTAATCTCTTCTAGGCACCAAGCAGAGCTGAAAAGTGAGTGACTTTTTATCTAAATTGAAGTGATGGCAGTTGATCAGGTTTTCATCATCTGTCTTTGCTGTCATTGAAGCTTCCTCTGTGATCTGCAGTTGACTGAGAGAAATGAAAACTTAATTGAATTCTTTAGCTTGCTGGATGTTTATTTATAGATAGGTACGTTGAAGCATGGTGGTGTAGGGCAGAGTTCTGTTTCTTGCCACGAATATAAAAGCTTTATTGATTTCATTGAGAACAGGAACATATCTGACTTCTGTGAAAAAGCAGGATGAAGCTTAGCTTTGTGTGACTTGGGAGTTGGTCATGATGACTGACAATAGATCAGAGAACTGGGTCATCCTGGTGAGGTTTCAGGTAATGCTTATCTCCCACCTTTTCATTTTGTTAATGACTCAAGGATTGACAAGATTTTTAAAGAATGCATTTTGCAAAAATATGCTGGTCCCACTGTCTCTGTGGAATTTGAAAAATACCTTGTAGAGTCTTCAAAAAGTGTTCCAATTTTTGTTTTTACTTCTACTTCAGTTTCTCTCACATATAATAGTCATTGATATGGACATCTTGTTATACAGGTCCTGCATCATTAGAACGGCAGCATCACTGTGCATTAAGTAGACAACTACTAGGAGAGAAATTGAGCCTTGTCAAATGAAAATTAACTTCTTAAATGTTTGTGAGTAATAAAAAACATGTAAAAAGCATTTACCAGAAATCCTTTATTTTTGTCAGCTGCCAGAAGTACTAGCTTAAACTGGAAAAGCAAGGGATTTTAATTGCAATGTGCTGCCTGGTCACTGCAAGTTTTCTGAGGTCTTATTCCAGGTAGTTATATTGTCAGTACCAGTTCTTCTAGTCACTGTGCTTTGATTCTACCAACACATGAGGAATTCTTCTAGTCCAAGTTAAATATTAACATAACTTTCTGCTTGCAAGCTCTGTGCTGCTTTTTAACTTAGAAAGTAAGGTTCTTGACCAAGGATTTGATCAAACAAGGGTGGAAAAAATCCAAATCACCAAAATAATGCCTTAAACTTTAGTTTAAATTTGATTTTCTATAGAATGAAACAGGGCATAATTTATATGTTTTTTTTCATTGAATAATTGCTTTTCCAAATGTTGTGATATTGGAACAGTTTTGGAAGTTTGGGGCTATATGTGATACGTATTGTGATAAGTGTCCTTGAATTCTTGCTAATTCACTATATATTTGCAGAGCTGATCTAAGCATTAGAGCAAACATTGACAGCTCATGTTATTAGGAAGCATAGGAGAAAGATGTAAGAATCAGCAAAGGCTATTGTGTATGGTGAAGGTAAGAGCTTTTATTTTATTTAATTTTTTCCCCCATGTGTTGGTGGCTTCTCCCCTGCATTCAAGGGCAGAAAAAAATGTTGGCTCAGAGCAACAGCCTTTTTTTTTGTTTGGATCTTTACCCATTGCTCCTTCTTAATGGTGGTCACTGAAGTTCACCAACAAAACACTTTGAAACCATTATTCATTCACAGTCTACAAATTACAAAGAACGGCTGAGTCTTCCTTGGGCATTTTTTATATGCCAGAGGGGTAAAAATAGTTTCTATGAGCATTGGAATTTAAATGTTCATAACACTAATTAAGTGTTTCCAGCAGTCAAGTGAACAACTCTTGTTAAAGTTGTGGGTAAAACTGGAATATATTTCTTAATAGGAAGACAGGTTCTAGGGGGCAGTAGCTTCTTCTGCCCCCTGAGAGTGTTATTAATTCTGTTGTGGTTTTAAACCTGCCTGGAAGCAAACACCATGCGGCTGCTCCCCCCCTCCCAGCAATGGGGGAAAAGGATTAAAGGGGTAAAAGGAAAAGAGACTCTTGGGTTGTGATAAGAACAATTTAATAACTAAACTATAATAAAATTGAAAATAATAATGATAGTAGTAATGATTATGATAACAGTAGTATATGCAAATATACGAATGAGGGATACACAGTGAAACCGCTCACCACCCGATAACCAAGGCTCAGCCCATTCCCAGCTAACCATCCCAGAGCAGGGAGTGTCCAAAAACTGCGATCCTGGAAAAGAGATAAGAGCCTGAGCATCTGAGAGCCGACCGAGAGAGCAAGATGACCCTGACAGAAGGGTGATCCAGAGAGAGCACACCTTCGGGCTGATTCTCATCCATATGCTGGGCATGACATATATGATATGGAATAGACTCTTGGTCAATTTGGGTCTTAATCCTAAATCTAAGGTTGAATCCCCATACCCAGTAACTGGGGCTCTGCTCCCTCACAGCTTCTCACACCTGCAGACACTGGCACAGCAGAGAAGCTGAAAAGTCTTTGACTGTTCTGGCAGCAACTATAAACATCAGTGTGTTATCAGCCTTCTTCTCAGCACAAATCCAAAACACATCCTCACATTAGCTACTATGAAGAAAGTTAACTCTCTCTCAGATGAAACCAGGACAAATTCAAATCACTCATCAGTTGTACCGTCATTGAATCTGGATGAGTGCATGTAGTATGAAAATTGCTGTGGGTGGCAATGTCCCTTTCTATTATGAGGAGTGTTTATTTTGTTGATAGTAGAAAACGAAGACATACATGCTGAGCTAATAAAATGTTATAGGTACTGTCACTGCACGCGGAAATCTGAAGATATGTAATGAAATAGAGCTGTTTATGACTGTGAGCATTCAAAGGGGTATCTGTGGATTACTGTCATCAATTATTCCTGCTGCTTAATAAGAAAACAACAAGAAGGAATAGCCTTGAACTTCAAGGGGCGGGAGAAAACCCTTATTTTAAGAATAATCGGAAAGCTGTGCACTCTCATGATGAGTGAAAGGAACAGATTTGTCCCTTCGTGCTGGTTTTGGCTGGGATGGGGTTAATTTTCTTCACAGTAGCTAGTATGAGGTTCTGTTTTGGATTTGTGCTGAAAACAGAATTGATAACACAGGGATGTTTTCATTATTGCTGAGCAGTGCTTACACAGAGCCAATGCCTTTTCTACTTCTCACACCGCCCCACCAGTGAGGAGGCTGGGGATGCACAAGGGGATGGGAGGGGACACAGCTGGGACAGCTGACCCCAACTGTCCAAAGGGATTTTCATGTCATGCTCAGCATGTAAAGCTGGGGGAAGAAGAAGGAAGGGGGAATGTTCAAGAGTGATGTCATTTGTCTTCCCAAGTAACTGCTAGGTGTGATGGAAGCCTGTGTTCCTGGAGGTGGCTGAGCAGCTGCCTGCCAGTGGGAAGTAGCGAATGAATTGCTTGTTTTGCTTTGCTTGTGCATGCGGTTTTTACTTTACCCATTAAACTGTTTTTATCTTCATCCATGAGTTTTCCCACTTTTCTGATTCTCTCCCCTATTCCACTGGGAGGAAGTGAGCAAGATGCTGTGTGGGGCAGAGCTGCCAGCTGGGGTTAAACCACATCACACTTCTAATTTTGAATTCCTTGTCAGGTTGAGGGTTCAACCACTGAATCTGCTTTTTATATGGGGTAGCTATGAAGGGAGGACTGGAGTAGAAAAGAGCAAGAAATGTCCTGCTTTCAGAAATAAAGATACAGTGAAAGAACAGAGCGACTTCACAGCAAAAATCTTCCCTGTGTTTGAAATATTAAGTACCAGCCTAAGGTAGCGTAGCTTTTCATGGCTGGTAAAAATTGGTTTGTTTCATTTATAAGAAAAATGGATCCCAAATTTAGATTTTATTTTTGTGACTTCTCAAAAAAAAAGGATATTTGCCAAGTTTCAAACTCTACAAAGTCAACTCAGCCCTTTTAGGAGCAATTATGCAACAGCAAAGGCTGCCAAAGGCTGTTTTGTAACCAGTATCACTGGAATATGCAAGACTCAACAAGATGCTTATCTGTCAGGGGTGGTGTAGGATTAGTGAAATTATGCTGCAGGAAGCTTGGATTTAGATAGGCTTTCAAATCCTACAGACTGAAATTTTTCCTAATCTGGATGATTCTAGGAACACATTGTAAGAGCTGTTACATAGTGGGATCAGCATTAAAAGGAAATGTATGTATTTTTCAAAATAATGTATGTATTTTTCAAAATATTTTTAAAAGTTTTATCTTCTATTCTTTCTTGCAAAGAACTTTGTTTTTGCCAGTATGAATGCATTTCACACAAAGTGGCTGATATTAAAAGTGAAAAAGAGCAGATAAATTACACGCATGTACAGAGTTTAATTATGATTAACCTTTAATAATGGTCATTGTCTGTTTTCAGGTAACAGGAACTCTTCATAACCATTTTTCCATGAGAAAACTTCCCAACCTGATCAGCTTGTGAAATTGTGGGTCTGAATTCCAGAATCACAGACTAACTTAGTTTAGAAGGGACCTTTGGCATTCATCTAGTCCAAACTCAAGCTCAAGTCAGGCTGAATGTCACAGTCAGACCTTGTGGTGAAGAATGAAAGAACACCAGAGCAGTTCATAGCCAGTATTGCAGAGGAAATATATGACCAATCCAAACATTATCCACTTTTGTGCTTACATACTCTAGTAACACTTCATTTTGCCACTTCTTCCTGGAAATTCATTATTCCTCTGTTCACAATGCTATCTTATCCTTTCTCTTCCAATTTATTTTAATCAATTTTTATATGTTTTCCTTTGTTCATAATCTATGAATAGATCACCTGTGACAATACTTCCAGTTTTGTCTTTTTTTCAGAGGTCCATGTAGATTTTGGAAGTGTCAAGGAATCTCCTCCCATGACCATGTTCTTTCTCCTTTGAATGAGCCAGCTCAGTGGCCTGTCCATACTAGTTTTGGGGTGGGCTGTCAAGCATAGATTGAATTATATGTGGAGCAACTGCTGCTTCAGTTGAAGCAAGAGTAACCCATGAAGGAAAAACTAACTTTAATAAGATTGTCTCAAATAATTAAAAATACTAATAGATACATTTTTCTTTTCCCCATTGACCAGGCTCTTGTGAGACTGCTATGACCACAATTTATTTCATATAACTTAATACATTGTGCCAAAGTATACAGGACAAGAGTGTAGGTAGCTCCTAGTGACAGATGAGCACCTCCAGAGAGCAAGTCGCCTGACCAAGGCCAATGCTGTGCAATACAGTATTTCTCTGTTAAGAACCATGTCCAGCTGTATGTTCCCCTGACCTAGCAAGCCATGTTGACTGAGGGCTTGAGCTAGTCAAGAACAGCCACTCCAGAATTCTTTCTGAATGATTGGGTGTGCCTATATATTTATTCCAACTAAATCTCCCCACACTCTTGGTTATTCACAGTTGTTTGTAATAGCCTATTAACATTCATGTGCTCTTTTAATCCCAGTTGAAACATGAACAGGCTCTAAGGGAGTCAATAATGTTAACATTAATCTTTTTCTGAAATCACAATGCTTGCTTGTAGGTGTTTTAGGCAAAATGCTATAACGTGGGTTTAGCACTGCTAGTTCTAGCGCTGGACAAGGCATCACTCCTAAAGATGTTCTGTTTTGTCCTCTCTCGGCAATTAGACAGGTGGATCAAGATTACCCAGAAAGCCAATCAACATGTCTAATGTATGTCTGTGTCTCTCTGTGATAGCAGAAGGCTTCTGAGATGGGAGGCTACTTATTTAGGCACCTCAATTAAATGCCAGCATTCTGCGGGGTGAATCAGGACCAGGGTCACTAAGACCTCTATCTGCACAGAAGAAGGTGTTCAGACTTATCTTCTGATTGATATATTTATGTAGCCACAAGGATACCATGAAATTTTCCAGGTCTTGTAGTGTAGTTTTATTTTCTACAGATCTCTTCATAATTTTTAAGAAAAAATATTGTGTAGTTTGAATATCACTGAAGTGGGTGTGAGCCAGATGCATGTTGTTCAGAAAGTGGACTTTCCTAGAGTGTAATGGATATTTCCCAGAACCATTTGTTAAGTAATTTCAGACAGGCCTATTTGCATCTGATGCCTCTGACTGTGGTTGATTTATGGAAAGTAACTCCTTGGGTAAGTCAAAATTCATTGGGGTAAATCTACACATCCCAATTTGCACTTGTTCCAATTTTCTCTCATGTAGAAAAGCTTTCCTGTTGCATTTAGCCCCACCAAGTACTCATGTGACCTTTTCCTTCTTTATTAAGATAGAGCCATCAGTGGGAGACACTTCTGGTGAAACCCTGACCCATTGAAAGTAGTGGGGAAACTCTTATGGATTTCCACGAGGATTTCTCTTACAAGAGAACCTTTCTGAGAAAAGCAAAATACGTTAAAATTTCTGCTTTGTGTTAGACAGTGAATGTAAAAAATGTGACCATACCTAATCAGATCACGTTCTCCATTACACTGTTTTCCTGTTATTTGACTTGTACTTAATTAAGGAATTGCCATTTCTGGGTGCATCATTCTGCATGTGGAACTTAAAATTCCTGTATCACCTTGAGCTAATATTTTAATCAAAATGTAAATATTTCTTCACATTTTAACCAGTCCTAACCTCTGATGCTGATGGCAATAGATGAATTTCATATTTTAATTTTTTTCTGTAAATTGTTAATCAAAATATTAAGAATAGCTATCTAAATCCCATGCAAAACAATTCTTGCCATGTTATGGTGAATGAATACTTTAAATTCTGATCTTCTGCTTTCTGTCTATAAACCAATTATTTAGTCCTATAATTTTCCTTATCCAGTCTCAAAATTTTCCTTAGGGCAGCTTATATTTAATTCCATATACACTAATCTGCCAAGTGAAAAATTGTCAAAGGCTTTCTGAGAGTGTAGATATCTTTTGCTGCTATAGTTCATGTCAATGGCTATTTCCCTTAGAACCTTGAAGTTAATAAGATGTTTTGATGTAATTTGGTTCATAAACCCAATATGAATCTGGTTTTATATGTCTTTATGCAATTAATACATCTTTTATATCTTTAACACTTCTGCTACTGGCTTTTAAAGCCATTTCAAGTGGTGCTGAGGCCAAGTTAAAGCCACTGGAATTGAAGAATTCACCTGGATGTTTACCTGGATGGATGTGACGCCCATCTACAAGAAGGGCCGTAAGGAGGACCCAGGGAACTACAGGCCTGTCAGCCTGACCTCGATACCGGCTAAGATTATGGAACGGCTCATCTTGAGTGTGCTCACACGGCATGTACAGGACACCCAGGGGATCAAGCCCAGCCAGCATGGGTTCATGAAAGGAAGGTCGTGTTTGACCAACCTGATCTCCTTCTACGACCAGGTGACCCGTCTAGTGGATGAGGGAAAGGCCGTGGATGTTATCTACTTGGACTTTAGCAAGGCCTTTGACACTGTGTCCCACAGCATTCTCCTAGAAAGGCTAGTGGCTCGCGGCTTAACAGGAACACTTTTTGCTGGATAAAAAACTGGCTGGATGGCCGAGCCCAGAGAGTCGTGGTGAACGGAGTTAAGTCCAGGTGGTGGCCAGTCACCAGTGGTGTTCCCCAGGGATTGGTTTTGGGGCCGGTCCTGTTTAACATCTTTATCAATGACCTGGGTGAGGGGAATGAGTGCTCCCTCAGTCAGTTTGCTGATGACACCAAACTGAGCGGGTGTGTTGACCTCCTTGAGGTTAGGGAGGCTTTGCAGAGGGATCTGGACAGGCTGGACCGATGGGCTGAGGCCATTTGCATGAAGTTCAATAAAGCCAAGTGCCGGGTCCTGCACTTTGGTCACAACAACCCCCTGCAACCCTACAGGCTCGGGGGTGAGTGGCTGGAAAGCTGCCCAGCAGAGAGGGACCTGGGGTGTTGGTTGACAGCCAGCTGAACATGAGCCAGCAGTGTGCCCAGGGGGCCAAGAAGGCCAACAGCATCCTGGCCTGCATCAGCAATAGTGTGGCCAGCAGGACGAGGGAAGAGGTTGTGCCCCTGTACTTGGCACTGGTGAGACCGCACCTTGAATACTGTGTTCAGTTTTGGGCCCTCACCACAAGAAGGACATTGAGGTGCTGGAGCAGGTCCAGAGAAGGGCAACGAAGCTGGTGAAGGGTCTGGAGCACAGGTCTTAAAAAGAACGGCTGAGGGAGTTGGGGTTGTTTAGTTTAGAGAAGAGGAGGCTGAGAGGAGACCTTATCATTCTCTACAACTGCCTGAAAGGAGGGTGTAGTGAGGTGGGTGCTGGCCTCTTCTCTAAAGTAACAAGTGATAGGACAAGAGGAAATGGCCTCAAGTTACACCAGGGAAGGTTTAGGCTGGATATTAGGAAAAATTTCTTCACTGAAAGAGTGATCAGGCATTGGAACAGGCTGCCCAGGGAGGTGGTGGAGTCACCATCCCTGGAGGTGTTC
>WKFP01012969.1:27712-47482 GCA_011057875.1 Pterocles orientalis
TTTTTTTTTTTTTTTTTTTTTTTTTTTTTTTTTGGTAACTTTTCTATAATCCAGCCATTTAATAGCCTCAAGAGTCAAGACATCTGCCTTGGAGATGTACTCATGTTTTGATGAGCCTTAAAGCACTGTGATTTTTGACATAATGTTGAAATGAAATCTTTGATGCTTGACAGCTGTTGGCTGCATGGAATGCTTTTATTTCCTTTTTTTTTCCCACTTTCAGCATGATATTTACTACACATAATAGGAATGTGCATAATTTTAAAGAACAGTTTTAATTCCCTTTGTCCAAAAAGCTTTCTGTAAAAATGGTAAATTCACAGGAGTTAACTTCCTTTTGGTGAAGAACGCTGGCGATTTTAGCAGCTGTATATGGGTATGTGTAAGAGTGCAGACTCGGGATAAAAGGCTGTGTGAAGTTTTGCACATGGTAGTAGAAAGATACCATCAGATGTAATGCTGGAACTGAAATTATCGTCTTGTTATCCTGACCAGTGCTCACTGTGCGTTAGAGAGGAGCTACAGTTGAGAGGCTGTCTGGCTTCACAGAAACAAAGCAAATGTCCCACAGAAGCAGTTGCAAATGCTATTACAGTGCTACTAATATAAGCTGTAAAACCAGATGGGATGGCTCATATGGCTCATGCATATGGGTGAGCAACGCTGGAGAAGTCGCGTTGTAGAAGAATTGCTGTGGCCATGGGGGCTTGAGGGAAGAAGTATGATCACGTAGCATGGGAGTGGACAACTGATGTTGGCAGTAATGGCTGCTGTCTCTAGTCTGGAGAGTGATCACAGATCCAATTGTTTACAGTGATGCTATGAGAGCCTTTAGGGCAATCTCTGTGCAGTATTTTATTTTGTGTTTATTAAAGGTGGCATCTGCCCAGCTGCTCTTCACCAGTGGTAATAACTTTTCACTCGAGCTAAAGGGAAAGAACAGTGACCTCTGCCTTTGTGTGGTAGAAATAGTAAGAAGCCAATGTCCAAGACTGTGGAAAGGCTGAACAAGAAATAAAACCAATGGGATAAGAAACTTCAGAGGGAATGCTTGCCAGTTCAGCTGATTTGCAGGTGTTGTGGATGAGGGACATCAGTGAATAGAAAGTTCTAATAAAGTAAGAACAAATAAGAATAAAGAGAAGCAGAGATGGCAAGAGGGAATGTGGAGATGCTTGCAGAGCTTAGATGTTCAGTACTTAATGGAAGAGCAGACTTAGATTTAAAAATAATTATAATCACCTTTGGTACTGTTTTTTTTTCTTTTTGTTCAATAAAACACAACTTCATAAACATTCTTTCCTCTAGAAGCAAGTGAGCAAGGCCCCAACTACCAGAAGACTCTTAGTCAAATGGGAAACAAACTTTCCTTAATTTAATCAAGCCTCAGTACCTGTAGCAGATTTTCAAATGAGCCCAGGCCTCATCACTACTTCTGAGGTCACTCCTGTGAGGTGCTGAAAACTCTGTCCCTGACCCAGCAGCACATACATTATGTGGGGGCTTTTATGTGTACAAATAGCCTCGTGACGTCAGTGGGACCAAGTAAACATGTACTGAAGAGCTTCTCTGCTGCGGAGCCAGAATGCCTGATGCCTTGTAGGACTGAGTCCTTGGAACTTGGAAATCCTTGCAAGTCCAAGCCCTTTGGCATTTCAGTGCGAAAATGGGGACACAGTTCTTTTGGAAGTCTATCCTCTGAGTTAGGTGTCTAAATGTTGAATGCTGAGTTTTCCTGAAAATCTAGCCTTTAAATATCAGCCCTGATAATTTTTACTGATAACCAGTTTAGTGGTCCGTATTTTTGTTCCAAACCTACATGTCATTAACACATCCTGAGGTGGGGGATTTAATATGAACTAAATAACACATGGGCTGCTCTAGTTGTTTATTTATTTTGTGGCTTTAAATACACAAATGTAGATCTGTTCCAAACAAGATCTATTGTTTAATTACATTAAAACAGCACACATTTCTGAAAATGAAGTTGCCTTTGATTTTTAAAATTAGTCATTCCAGAGTGTCTCAAAATCAATTTGTAGTAGTAGTAGTCATTGCAGTAGAGATTACATCATGACTCTTTTCATGTTCCAGTACCTAAAGGGAGCCTACAGGAGAGATGGGGAGGCACTCTTTATCGGGGGTGTAGTGAGAGGACAAGGGGTAACGGGTATAAGCAGAAAGAGGGGAGATTTAGACTAGACATTAGGAAGAAATTTTTCACTATGAGGGTGGTGAGACACTGGAACAGGTTACCCAGGGAAGCTGTGGATGCCCCATCCCTGGAAGTGTTCAAGGCCAGGCTGGATGAGGCTTTGAGCAACCTGGGCTAGTGGAGGGTGTCCCTGCCCATGGCAGGGGGTTGGGACTTGATGATCTTTGAGGTCCTTTCCTGCCCAAACCGTTCTGTGATTCTATGATTCTATGTACACAGGGCCTCGATCTGGTGCTAAACCAGTGTTAGCCTTTGTTCTGCTTGTGTTTAGGAAACACCGTACTGCTAAGTGCTATTTTATGGATGTGGCTAAGGCTGTATTTATCTATGCAAGGTTTACTGGTTGTGTTATGCTTACACATTTCCATACTTAAGACTGCAAATTCCATAATTACAGCTGCAAATGAGAACCATTTTGCCAGACCTTATTTTCACTGGGATTTTTTTGGTCGACCATAGTTCTTTCTTACTTTTAACAAAGCTATGGCAGTGAAAGTTTCAGCTGTAGGCAAGTCTTGTTTTGTATAGTTTTCTTGAGATTCTAGTTGCTACCTTGTAAAATAAACAACCATTGATGGCTTTCTTGGAAGTTGATTATGAAACTGCATTTAACTTGACTATCCTTACATAACGTACTCAAAATATAAGCACGATGGAATAACTTTATGTCTTTGTAAAAAAATGAGGAAATCTTAGTATTACACAGCAAAGTCATGATGACAAGCAAACAATTTAAACAATTCATTTTTTTTCTACATTAAAAAAGTATTGCTCCATAGTATGAAAGATGTTTATGAACTTTGTTCATCACCAACCTATGATTCGTGCTTTGTGGCAATCTTATACTCACAGAGGTTGACTCAGTGGCATAGGAATTTCTTTAATGCATCAGAAGCAGTTCAGGCTTGAATTTTTGCCACTAAGAAGTACTGTCTTTGGTATTTTCTAGAAAGTTTTCCTCTGTTAGTGATGAGTCAAAAATCAAAAAAAGGAGAAGTGATGTCTGAATAAATCCTCAACATGACACACAGTGTAGTTCAAAATGTTGCTGCTTGTCAGGCTGAAGAGATTAGGACAAATTCAAAGTTTGCCTCCCGTGGAAGGAAGAAACCCAACACTGTAGAAAACACGTAAAAATGACAAAGCTTCTTGAAAAGAAATTTAAAAGAGCAGCCAACAGGGTAAAATGATTAAAGAACCTACATTAAAGGTTCAGAGTAAAAGTGTACCACCTATCAAAGAAAAAAATTAAAAAAGAACCCTTTCCAAAATCAACTTGGCCAGCAGTGCAGCAACAAGCTACCACTCAGAAGTGCAAATGACAGATCAACAGGACAAGATGAATTGTGTCCCAGGATTCATAGTGCCATTGAGGGAGTTCTAGAACAACTCAAACATGGAATTGTTAAATTATTAGCTACAGTGTGGAATTTATTCTCACTGAATAGTCAGCCTCATTATTGAAGAAATGGATAGTGTTGAAAAGTGTTGCCTTCTTACAGAGTAATAGCCAGTTAAAGGTTAAAAACAGCGAGTAGAAAAAAATTACGAATTTTCGTGAGGTCAGTATGTTCTCCCATAGAGTCTACTTTATTTAGTAAAGGTTTATGATAAACTGCTAAACATAAAGGAGTGAGTGGGTATAGCTTTTGGGTCAGGCTATCCCTAAACTGCAAGTTGCCAAAACTGGAAGGGTACCATAAAAGAAATTCTTGTTAGTATCCTGTGCTATCTGCCTTCTGGTACAAAATAGACTTTAAGTCTGACCTTGTTTGGCCATTTTTATATTCTTATGAGTTATGTGTAGTCTTGTCTACTTTCTTGATTTGTAAGACTACTGAAATGGGGAAAACAGTCTGGTGGTTGCAGTGATTGTTTCAGTCTGGAGTCTGTGGAGACTGTATGGAAGGTTTGTTACTTTGACTAAGTAATTTACAGAACTTTTTGTCTGGCAGTGGTTGCTGAACCCTGTCAGCTTTCTGTTCCACTATTTCCTCTGGCACTCAGAGCTTACCAGCTTTGCTGTATTTCAGGCTGATTTCTCTAAAATACACTTCTGAGGAAGTTCTTTTCATAGATTAGTTTATGTCTGAGACAACTAGATGTTTTTTTTCACCCATCTAGTATTTCCAAGAATTGATCCTGATTTTTTCCTGAGATAAGACAAATGGGTCTGATATCTTTAAACATTTCCTATCTTCTTATACTTACGTATTTTCCTGAAAAAAATAATTATAAAAATGGCAATTAAAAGCTTGACTGGTGATTCAGTCCAGCAAACCATGCATATCTCAAAGACTACAGACATCTGCACTATTGATTCTCTATTTAAAAGTTGACCATGTAAATTTAATTTAAAGGTTCTGAGGCCCTTCAGTGTTGCTGAATAAACATCTAACAGTAAAAATATGTTAGATACATGAGTGCCAGTGCTAACTTAATTCCACTTTAGGATATCAATAATCACAGACACCTTCTTCCCAGTTAATTGCTGTGTTTAATTTGTTTGCTCAAGTAACACAATACTTCGGATTATAATAGAGATCAAAAGGTCTCAAACCATTTGTTCTCTAGAGCAAGCCAAGAAATGCATAAGAGGCACAAACATGTTGAATATCCATTATGAAGAGCAGCTAGTTTTTTGCCATGTTTTGATAACAATTTGCTGACATGAAAATTGACTATTATGTAGTGCTTTTGAAATCCTCCTGTACTGTGAATTCTTTATTTTGCATAAGGGAAATATCTAATGGTAGCAGACTGCTTATTTTGGACAACATAAAATGACCTGCTGTAAGCATCTTAAGTGAAATGCTGTCTGAATAATATGAGATTAATGAAAATTTTGAATCATTTACTACTGTGCCTGCCACTCAGTAGCTAGCAGCTAGAGCAGACTTAGTGTTCATTGGTGACTAGCTCTGGTGCGTGCATGTGCGTACTCTGAATGTTAGCAAAGCAAATGTTCGACGTGGGAACTCATCCTTTGGCAGTAGTTTTAGCAAGTAAACTCTGATAAGCCCATCTTCTCTAAACAGTATTGCAAAATCTCAGGGTACCGGAACTGTTGAAATTTAACCTGTCTATAATTAAATACTTCTGTTTAGCCTAAAGTCAGCAAGTGCTAGGCTTTTGCCTTTCTGTTTCCACCTGACCAGGTCAAAACTTTACATGCATATAAGCTGTCTGATTTTTTTCTTCTTAAACACAAAATCTCTAAGCTCATAAAAATTATTTAAGGTTTCATTGTCTCTGAGGTATCCTTCAATATCAGTTGTCTAATCCTTAGTCAGGAGATTCTCTGTAAAGGGAACTTTAAATTAAGAAAAACATAGTTGCCCAGGTGACCAGAATCTTGGGAAGATGCATCATGAAACTACAAGATTTGCAACTTATTTTTCCTCGCTGACTGTATTTCTTTGCTGTTCTTTTATATTGACTTTTAAGATTTCTGCTGCAACTGGAGTAAACAGTAGATATGATGTCAAAGATAACTCTCTGTCAGCTCCAGAGAGAAGCCATCATGGCACAGATAGTCCTCTCAGTAAGCAGTGATTTCCTGAGATGGTAATTTATGTGAAATTTGCGTGTGGTGTGTGTGTTTAACCATCAGGACTGAGAATTTACAGTTTAAAGAATGTATATGCATTTTCCTTACAGGTGCTGAGTGTTTTTACTTTCTGTTCTTTTGTACGAATGCACTAAAATCTCCCTTTTTCCCAAGTTTGATACACTGAACATGTTCATAACTAATTTCTATCAGTATGAATGCTTAAATAATTCTTTGAAAAATGTGTCATTCACTTTGGCCCTGAAGGTTTCTCTAGAATTCATCAACTGCGCTATCTGCCTTGCCCAGTTGCTCGTAAAAATTTAGCTCACTGCCATCTCTTCAATTCAGCAACCTAGAATGATGCAGCATAACTTTGGGAAACAGCAGCATTCAATTAGTCTGCAAGCTGCAGACTGTAATATTAAAAATGTGTTCTCCTACTGTGGCCTAATTTGCCTTTTTCTTTTTATGCTGATAATGTATCTGAACCCACACTGTGAGCAGTGTGTAATAAGTTTCTAGGCTTTTGGCATCTGTTACGGACAAACTGTGGATTCTTTGCAGCTTCAAAGAGCAAATGAAATGAGAAGATCGATGGAATTCATGTCTAGATGTGTGACATGAAAATGTGCCTAAACAAATGTAATTTTGCAGCAGGAGCTCTTAAATTGTGTTGAGGTCTTGCTTAAAAAGCAGATCTTGCTTAACACATGAATTAATTAACTGCAAAACATTTCTTCCTCTCAGTGTTACAGGAAGAAAAGGGCTGGGGATTTGAATCCAGTAATTCAGCGTATAAAGCTGCTGTCAGAACCTCTGGCTCAGGAAGCCCTGAAACCACAGGATGCTGGAAGTGTAGCCAGGGGAAGGATCCCTGCGTGCTTGCCTTGCTCTGATACTTTTCCTTAGGCATCTGCTACTGGCCCCTGTTGGAGCCGGGATATCCAACTAGATAGACCTCTGTTCTGACCTGCCGTGGCCACTCTTATGTAAGAACACGTGTGACCACGGGTGGTTTTGATCCACAGCCCCTTCCAGGGCTGGATCACAACAGGATGAATGAAACTGTGACTGGAGTTAATTTTAAAACACTTTTATTCAGTTTTGGAGTAATTTCAAGGAATGTTGTGCTGTTCAAAAATATGCAAATCCACTGGATATACAATCCTACTCAGAAGTAGTAAATGATATATGTTCACATATTCTGAAAGGGTTTGGAGTAACAAAGAAATTGTTACCTTGTGATTCAGCAGCTTGAGATACCTTGATGTTATACTTCACTCTCTTCACCTTTCCAGCATAGCCTGTTATGTGTGCGCCTCGGTTTTACAGTAATAATCTGGAATAAACGTATTTTCTCGTTCTCCTTGTCTGTTTTTTTTCTTTTTTGAATAGTACATTCATTGTAGCAGTATCCCCTAGCATGTATGGTTAGAGTGCCTAACGCAAGGAGTCCCAAGTTCCGTTTGGGGTCTTTAGATGTTGCTGCGTCGCACACTTGACCAATATTTTAAACGGAGGTGGTAGGAGCCAGGTTTACTGAGAGGTTATGCAGTCTGCTTGAGATGCACCTTCTCTTTCCAGATCATAGGTATTCATGTAAGGCTGCAGAAGTGTAAATTAGACTTTTGCTAGCAATGGAATAAATAATTCATTCTTTTATTTAAATAATACAACCTCCTTCCTGAATCTCTGCTGTCAGGAAAGTAGGCTTGTCCCTGGGTTATTGTCTCTTGGTGAGTACAGAAGAAAAGAGGCCTGAATTTGACACTGTCTCTCAAGACGCCTTCTACATGTCCACAGTCAGGGTAAGCCTGCCCTGGAAGGGGGCAAGTGAATTCCGATTTGACTCCAAGGGAGCTTGGTCAAGTGCTATTGTAACCGCGGCTATTCACATTGCAGTGAGCAAGAAGTGGAAAAAAGGGTGAATACTACTGTGCTCGTCGAGCCAGCAGCTAAGCTGTTTCCAGTCTCTGGTTTTGGAGTGGATAGTGTTTGGACAGAAGCAAGATGTATTGGGCAGCTAATGTCAAATAAGGGGACTTTTCACTGTGAGCACGTTTTTATTGATATTGACCTTTCAGATGTTTAAAACAATGTTACAACAGTGTAAACTTCTCATGCAGATGACTGAGCTGTCCTTTGATTAGTGCCTGAGAAATACCAGCTATAATTAAAAATTTAAGGAATAGTATGGCACAGTTTGCTTGCTGTGGGAATAGATTCTTATCCTATGCAGTTTGGTACGGCTACGCTGACCAAATGAGGTGCAGTTCTTCTTCAAATGCCCTTTGGATAGAATGATCTGAAGGTGGCAAATGAACAGGGAGCTAAATCTATTCTGCAGTATGTAGGAGAAAATGTTGCAAAGGAAGCAGGAAGTCTGTGAAAGTCTTGATTTAATTTCCATAAATGTTTGTTCTAAAGATACAGCAAGTAACAATATGAAAAAGCTATTAAAATAATACCATTTCTCCCCTTTTTCTGGAATTTTGCTGATTACAACTCCTTATGTGACAGGTTTTTTTTTTTTTCCTTTGAGTGCTATTATTCTGTGCAGTTGCATGAGACTATTTAAAACTAATGCAAAGGGGAAAAGAGATCATGCAGTCTCAGGAGCACATATCTGGAGGGCCACAGTTTCTGTTGAAATAAAGTTGTTAATGGAATTAGAATCACAGTGACATACTGTGAAAGGCTTCTCTGTATTACACCCCTAAGATTTATGAAGGAAATGATCCAGACTTCTACGAATTCTTGTGAATAGTGAAGAATATGTACGTTAGTGTGCCAGATGACATATACATGTTATATATGCCAGATTAAAGCAAATGAAGTTTTAGTGTTGATTTCAGCTGAGATGGCCTTCTGGAGAAATACACTGTCTTTCTGGTATTTTTAAAACCTTGTTTTATTGATCAGATGCTTGAGAGGAAGAGATTGAGCTAATTCAGTCTGAATTAGTTTTATCTGAATCTTCCACAGACCTTAAGAAAGTAATCTTTGTCTACAGCAAATGAGAGACGTGATTTACTCAATTGTCTGAGCTTCTCCTTTCTGTTGTTCATTTCAGATGCTTGCACTTTAAGCCAAAATGATTTAGAAAAGTAATGAAATGTGAAAAGTATTTGTCTTTTATTTTTTTAAAGTGGATTTTGCCTGGACACCAGTTAAAAGCAACCTTTTCTATGGAATTTGGGTAAACTGGCCATTGTGTAGGAAAATAAGCTGTTTTATTGCAGTTATTCCAGCATACCTTCCTGTGTAGGGATTCTGCTGTAGATTAAAATTTGTTAGTTTATGAGCAAAATCGTTATTATGCAATGCTGTCTTCTTGTGTTCTTCCAGGATATTGTGTCTGCACAGGAGGATGTTCTGGAACAGGGATGACAAAATATGTTGATCTGAATCTTCATGTAGTCGAGATGCTAAGGTTGAAGAGGTTAGTTCATCCTCATTGTGCCTTTATGCTGAGATTTCCTATATGAGTGCCAAGACAGATAGGGTGTCAGAGCCAAATGTCTGTTAGAATGTGGAGGAGAACAATTCCTCTCTGCCTGTAACTGGGATAATACTGTTGGGAAAGGGGTTTTTGTTTGTTTGTTTCTTTTTTTTTATGAAAGAAGAGAAGAAAAATAAGGAATTCAAGTGTTTAAAAAATCAGTCCCGAGCATTGATAATAACTTTGTGTTTCTGAGTTTTTCTAAAAATGAAGCCCATACTAGTCTTAAGCACTTTCATTTTCATATAAGGCCATTAAAGGTAGATTCCTAAAATAGGTATTGTCTTGCTGGTTGAAAATTACATTTTTCTGTTGTTCAGGATAAAATGTGTTAAAGCCTTCTCTTTTTGCTCGAAGTTGGAACAAAGCTTGAAGTTTTCCATCAGGTGGGAATTCTGAGAAATTTCATTTTGAATATGTTGAATTGTTGTAACCTGATACCTAAGTAATTTTGCTTTGTTAATATTGAAGCATGCTACATATCAGTATTTTAAAGCAAAATATAGAATGAAGTGATGAAGTAGAAAGAAAATTAAAATTAAAAAAGCACAACAGAAATTGTTCATTAGAAACTATCACATTTTTGTTTTCATCAAAATTGATGAAATTTCTGGGCTTTGTTAAAATTGCTTTTTTCCAGAGAAAAGTGCCTGATCAAATTTTCTTCGCTCTAAAATGTTCTTAGATCAGTATGGTAGATACTTCAAACCTGAAGTGAACAGGTTGTTGCCTGCTGTAGGTGCCCCGTTTTGAAAACTGGGCCTCCAGTCGTGTCAATGAGGATTAAAGGTGAAACAATACACAGTCATCATTAGTCATCGTTATCTGATGATAGCCTGAAGATGAAGCATTTGCTTTAAGAAGGAGTCACTTCTTCACATTAAGGAACACCAGCAGCAAACTATCAATTCCGGGTGTAATGGGTTTGAATAAAAAATATGAAGTCCAAATTGCCTGTAGAGTTGTGCAAATACGTAGATGAATTTTTGTATGCAGTATACACAATAGATCTCTCAGGCGTATTTTTTCAGTGGAGTTGTGGGATGGAGGTGGTGAGTTCTCGTTCATTCGATCCTGAGGAAACATCTGTAGATATGAAAGAAGAACTCTGTCCACCAAATGCAGGATTTGAATCTTGCTGTTGCAATACGTTGCCACTTCTCTTTTCCTGAGATCTGATGTCTGAAACAGCTGTCAGACCGATATTTGCGGTTAGAAGAAGAAAAAAAAAAGGCTTTGGTGGGATTTACACGTGATATTTTAAAAACAGTGAGAAAGACTGATATGAGTAGTAAGTAAATTGTGATGAGACTGTGGAGTGGGAGATTGAGACTGTTGGAGGCAACAGGGGGAAAGGAAGCTTCAGAGATTAGATAAGCAGACATAATTTTAAGGGCATACTTGATCCAAACCTCAGAAGACATTGTGGTTCATATATCATTGGGTTTTGACCTGTGCTGGAAATTCTTTTTAGCAGAAATACTGTAATGAATTGGCAAAAACCATATGCATTTTCTTTTTGTCTTTATGCCAATATAAGCAAGATGAATGCTTTTACCATAAGCCTTTAGCTTTCCTGTAACTCATGATCTTTGTTTCACTCTTAACACACTAAAGCAGTGGGTTAAGTATTTTTTCTTGCCTTTTTAATTTTTTTTTTTTTTACAGTTTTAGGGAGCTTTCTTGTAGTGTGCAAGGGAATATCCCACTGGCCAATTACTTTCTGCACATCTTTAGGTCTCCCACATTCAGTAGTCATAGCATATCAATGGTCAGCATTGAACATTAAAATGCATGAAGTTGTATTAGACTCTTCAGCCCCCAAATGCCCCACAGGCAGAAACATCCCTGAAAGAACTGTCATTTAGAATGTAAGTAGCAAATAATATGTACTTTGGGCTGAAAGTGTAGAGGCATTTAAAGTTTGAATCATAATCCTAAATGAATATCAAAAACCGTGGGAATGAAGCCAATAATTTATCAGTTTTTCAAAACACCATTTGCAAGAGGCATTTTTGATTTTTCTTTGATTACACATCCATAGATATTTTGCAGGCTGCGTACTGAATCACGACAGAAAGATCTTTGGTGTATGAGGTGGTGGGTTTTGTTTCTTCAAGTTTTCCCTTTGCTGCTGTTTAATCTGGAATTGATCCCTATTCCCATTCATTTTCATTGTCTGCTATGAATTTAAAGGTTTTATGTTGGTATACTTGGCATACTTCCATTTTATCCTTCCTTGCCATGCTGGAAATGGGCTCCGGATCAGACATTGTGAAGGACACGCGTTTACGATAATTCTTTTGAAACAGGCCTATCCTCAGAAGCACACATCTGCTTCTTGATGCTACTTCACAACTTAGAGTGGTTGTCATAGGTGCAATCAATCTGGTGTCTAGTAATAGTGGGGTGTCTGATAAGAGTGGGTGAACTGATAGAGTGCGAAACTCTCTCTCTAGCTTTACTTTCATAGATGTTTTCAGGCTATTTGTGAAGGCTGGCCAAGGGATTGAAAACTTTGATTCTGAAGCATGCAGAATCTTTATCTGATTGCCTCCATCCGACATCAGGAGGGTTTGGATATTGCAGAAGGAAGAGGGCTTTCTCTCTTTGTTTGAGACCTTTCTGGTCAATTGAAGTGTGTGCCTTCTTTGTGTATTTACTGACATAACTTTTCTTCCCAAATCAAATGCAACATGTCTGAAAACACCTCCTGCCAGACATGCTGCCAGGTGTTGTTGTTGCAGTGGATCAATGATGAGAAGACAATACTTCGGTCACATTTTCTCGATTTTGGTTGATCCCAGTAGCACAGAGGAACACTCTGCTTTGTGGCACAGGGCTGGTGTTGTCTATATTAGTTCTACAGATGTGTGGCTGTTTTAGCATGATATATATATATATATATATATATATATAAATATTCCAGTCTGTGCACTTTGTTACTCTTGGGGAGTAGTGACATCACATAACCTTTTACATTTTGTGTTTTTAACATCATGGCAGCAATTATATTGTCTCTAATGCAAAGGGTCTTTCCAAGTTTTCGCAGAGAAGACTGATCTTCAGGCTCCATGTAATACACTAGGAACAGAAAGTACTCTAATGGAGGGAAGGAGGATTCAGGTGTGAAAATGCATGCAATGTGTCATATGCTATGTGCCAGCCTCTCACACTTATTTTGGTAAATAATCACTAACCTTCAGAAAGAAGTTGATAAACTATTTTTCTACCACTTTGGTATACCTCGTAACCATGACCTGATTCTACTAATGTACATCCTCCTGAATCCCACTGCACTTTTCTGCCTGAAAAATGGGCCTCAAAGAGACAGGAAATATGTCTGTAAAGTCTCTCAACTCCTGTCGTGAGACCACATGAAAGTGAAGCAGAATTTGGCTTGTTGTGAGAATTTTCCTGGTAATACTATAGAGCACATTTAAAGGAAACCAGAATTTTCTGCTTGAGTAAATTTCGTTTTGCTGATGAAATCTGTGGTGCTTAAAGTGGAAACCCTCTGTGGTAACTGAACAAAGCCATCAGGTATGTTATCTGACTTGACAGTCTGGTGTTTGATTAATCAAACTGTTAATTTGATTTTAAATGACTGATGCTCTTTTAGTATGTCTGACTTAAGTGCCTGTTTATAATTACGGTAGTGAATCAAAGGCTCTTCCCAACCACTGTACAGATTAGTTTGGAAAGAGGTGTTTTGATTTTAGTAGTTGTAAAAAAAATATCATTGGTGTTTACTTTAAAGCACAAATATGTTCAAAGATATAAGGTGATAAAGCAGTGCCCTCACACATTTTATCTGAAAAAAGGAATGCAAGGGTGCAATTTTTAATAAGTTATATAAACAGCACACTTTATCTTCTAAAGAGATAACCAGTTTGGGGGCATTCATAGCAGTTGATTGGTGAGCACTTTGCTTTGTGTAATGAACGTATATAATGCAAAACTTTTGTAAAACTGCTGGAGGTAGGGGATTTAATCTTGCATGCTGCTGTTTGCATCTTGTAATTTGTTGAGAATTTGTAAATTCCTGATGAACTTTCAAATGAAGTAACGGTATCCTGTAGGGTTTAATAACTGTGCTGTGGTGTATTTTCAACCGGATTGTAGTAAATGTTCAGATATTAGGTTATCTGAATGTTTGAATATAAGTGAAGGTCATGCTACATGGGTAAGGTCCTAATCCTATAAAGACAGCCAAAAGCACATTCACGCATGATTTCAAGGTGTATATCTATAACTGCAGGAGAGTGTCTGCATTTGGGAAAAAAACCTCCTAATTTCTCCAAAACCAATCTTTTGAAATAGTTTAAATTATGGGTAATCACTACTGTGGTAAATTCAGTGTCTAGTAAATGTACAAAATACTTTAAAAGTATCAGTCTTGGTATAGCAAAAGAAAAAATGTCTGGAGGCATTGTTTTTGCCTATTTTTAAACTCTGAATGTCTCAGGTAATACATTATCATCATAGTTTTCCTCATGAGCTACTTGAATATCTCAGGGGTATATATTGCAATACTGTAGCTATATAGCAGATAATCTGATCCCTTAACAATGACATTATTTTTTCCAATTGTGTTTTTGGGCATTGTAGTTAAGTAGGTGTGTAAAAAAATATTCTAAATTTAAAGAAAGTTTTCCATGCCTCCTTTTTTTTATTTCCCAGCTATATACAGTTTTAAGAGGCTTGATTTCAGAGGAAAGATACTTGGCACTTTCTGGAAATGAATCCCCACAAAGGTGATTCAGGAATCGTAACAGCCAAAGTCATTAGTCATTCTTGAAAATCTTGGCTGAAGGACACTAGACAACACAATCTCTATTTCAATAGGGTTTTCTGTTTCCTTTTTTTTTTCTTTCTCACATCATAATTTCGTAAATTTTTCAGTCATTGTGGCGTTTCCGGAGTACACAGACATGAATTTTGACTGTAAAATCAAGCTAAACCACCTTCTTGATTCTTCCCTTTCATTTTTCATATATCATATAGAGCAGTATGAAAGGATGAGAAATCATTCTTTTCTTAGCAAGGCATATTTTTTGGGAAAAAAAAATCAGTCTCTCAAGGAAAGGGGCATGGGGAAATATAGTTTTGTCTCTCCCCCACCCCCATCTAAACCCTAGACAGCTGAATATTTTCATTTAGCATTCCTAAATGGCCCTTCCTTTGTTGGCATGTCAGTGAACTGGACTTTTTTTTACCTGGTTTATTGACAGAATACTGAACTTGGCTGAGTTCATGGAACCTGGAATGGGGTTTGCAAGGCTGCGCCTCTTAACTGTGGTAAAGTGTATCCTGAGAAGTAGTTATATAAAAACATGGATCTGATAATTTTTTCTGTTTCGTGGTTCTGTGTTCTTCCTATGTCAAATTCACAAGCAGGCTACTTATGGAGCAGAGTACGTTTGTGAGAGTTGTGCATTGTGGATGTTCTTAAGGCTCCAGGGTGGACTGATGCTGGGTAGTGGATGCAGAGAGTTACTCTGGGCTCTGTTTTACTTTTTCCATCTGTGTTCAAAACCCCCACAGGTTTGCAGTGGGAAGCCATGTTCATTGTATTCCACCTCAGACTGTTGAAGATCCTTCCCGGGGATTGCAATGGCTGAGAAATAGGGTGAATTTGAAGTTCAAGAAAGCTGTTTGGAAACGTCTGCCAGGAACATTGAACGCAGTCTGAGGCAGTGACAATGGTTACGACTCTGTGGAGCCATGGCACCGGTGAGAATGGTATTTCTCATGGGTTGCCAGTAGCCTGCAGGGCCAAGTGAAAGACAGGAGCATCCGTCCTGTGTATTTCTTGTGTTTGTGAGTAGAAATGTTTTTTGAGAATGAAAACAAGAAAGCTTTTTTAATGAAAGAACCCTAGGAACTGGGGCCAGAAGTAATTTCGACTGATTGTAATACTCAGCTGAGATTAGGAGCCCTGTTCTATAGACCATGAGAAGAGGCAATTTGAGAGTAGCAACACTGAATTATCCTTGAAAGCTGTCTCTCAGCATTAAAGTATATGGGCTCCTAGTTAGGCACCCCTGAGAAATTGCTGCAGTTAGTGAGATTAATTTGGATCTCAGTGAAATAAAACTTCCTCAGTTTTCTCTCCTGTATAGCAAAAAAATTCTATAGAAGAATATAGGGGCATTTAAATTTGGCTTTTAGGTGTATTTTTAATCTGGAGAGTTGATCCCTAAAACTTACTTTGATTGTGCCTTGCCTGCTTGGCTAAGGAGATGAGTCAGTGCATAGAACTTTTTTTTTTTTTTTTACCTCAGCTGGTTTTCATTTGTACCACCTTTACTTTTGAGCATATTTATACAGTCTGAAGTTAGAAATTTCCATTTATATATCATAGTTAATGAGTATATCATATTTGATGATGCTCGGCAGAAATACTGTTGGATTTGGATGACTCTTTTAAGGAGAAATAGAAGTAGTGGTATTATTTACCTGCCCTGGCAGCTGTAAGGTCCTGAAAAAAATGAGAGGTATTTAACAGACAGTAATAATACACCTGAATAAGCATTCTTTTGTAACAAGGAAAGAATGGGCTCTTTTCAGCAGCCCAAAATTTGACATTAGGATTTGGATATACTTCACTCTCAATCTTGTTCTGTCTAAACTTAAAACTTAGATTGCAAGGAGCTTAATTACACTTTTTTGTTTTCATTTGCATGTTTTATGTGGATCTCTTGATAGGCCTGCACAAGGGCAAGAAGTAGATTATTTTCAAATCAGAGAAAATGCTGCAAAGTGGCAGAAGAGTTCTGCATGGAAGATTTACTGTTCTTAAAAATTGTTACTACCATTCATTTAAAAAAGTCTGTGCAAGTTATCCAGCTTAATTCTTGATGCTTGGAACAGGCATTTCCTTGCAGATAGTGCTGTCCACTCTCTTCTCTAGCACTGACCTCTCACAGAAATTCTTTCACAAAGATGTTTCTGTGGGGAAAAGGAGGAATGTGCACTGGTATATCCTGATAGCTTGTTGCTACTAAATTACTAACTGGATATCTAAGCCTCTGTTCTGGCAGTTCCAGCTCTTCTCCTTCAGAGCAGCTTTGGCTTTAAGTGTAATAATCATTAACTGTGGCCGAAAGACTGAAAGCGAAGGGAACTGGAGTTTATACTTAACAAAAAATCTTGCTGCAAACCTCTCTTGTTCAAGTGTCCTGACTTCATTATGAATGAATGTCTGGGCATTATTATGGCTGTATTCAGCTCATTATTATTTTTTTTTCTTCTGATGAGGGGAAACAGATTTTCATATATATAATTAGGAAATTTATGCTGTACTGCGTATGGATTGAAGTCAAAAGCTATTAACTTCAAGTACTCACAGCTTTAAATACACTGAGGCAGAGTATTTACAAGAGAGAAAGAACACCTATATGGATATACTGCCGTGTGCAGAGAGGAGTTACTGGTGCTAGGTCTCACTATTGGAATTTCTTTGGATATACCCAGCACTTAATGGTGAGGTTGAAGGAGTATGTGCTGCTGGGTGGATTCCTAAGCACAGTTTTACCTGTACACCAGTTTTGGCTGGGAGCTCATACTGGTTTTAGTACTATGTGTTATTGGCTCAGATTTATCACATCCTGGACTTGCCAGTGTCCTGATGGTCAGCTCTGGATTGGTCACTTCAGCTCAGCTGGAAGAAGTTTTTCCAGTGGTGTAGAAGGGGAAGGAGTTTGCTGAACAGATGATGGGAGATCTGAGACAGCATATACAGTATGGACAGGGAGCCCAGGCAGCTAACATGACAAGGGACTTCTTAATATTTTTATTTTTTGTTTGCACCTTTGGTCAATATGTTAAAGATCTTCACTTAGAAGAAGCTGATGCAGAGGCAGCACTGCGCAGCTGGTCTCACAAGTTCCTGTTAAACACCTCTGTTCCTAGGCAGACCTAGCCGTCTGCCCTGTACTGTATGGCCCCTCCACAGCAGGAGGGTCTTACAGGCCTGCGGCACTTGTTCCCAGCTGCTGATACTTCACTTTGCTTTCTGTGCAGAGTTGATGGTTTTTGCTAACACTGCTTCGACATTAATATATTAACCCTGTTTGAGAAATCCTCTCTCCATTTTGTAACTATTCTGGACAGAGTGCTGGCTGCCACCTTTGCTGGGTAAATCTTTTAGGGTATTATGGACTGTAGGAGAGTGAGTGTTGAGGTATCTAAGCTGGTTTTAACTGAGCTAATTTCTATACAAGGGTTAATCCAGTTTAGAACTTTGTGCAGGTTAATGTCACCCAAATTAGGTTGCAGAGGTCTATGCTCTTGAGCCAAACTGTTCTTGGTACTCGTGCTAGGTTTTTTAAAGCTGCTTTGTGTATTTTCAGACTGCAAGTAGGCTAGACATAGGTTTGTGATCCTCCCCTGTCTCCTTTATGTGTTTAAATCCTAACTGAGGAGCCTGAAAATATTCCTGCCTAACTTCTAACAATCAGAGGCATCTTGGTGTTTCCCACGTAAAGCATTTTGCTGAAGCTGTCAATCTATGGATTCCTCCCTTGTGCCCATGTGAGCCCAGAGGTGCTCACCACAGTGCTCCGGGTTAGGGCAGAAATCCTTTTTCTTTTTTTTGGTCTTCATTAAGGAAGACTGGAAGGTATCCTGTTGTCTTGGCAATTCTCAAAGCATTTGAGGAGTGGGGAGGCAAGAAGAAAGTGTTCTGTATGTTCCTTTCAGACCTTTATACATTCTTCCCACAGACAATTACAGTTCGGTTCATTTTGAAGATTTCCATGTTTCCCTTGTGAAAAATCAGTTATTGGGTCTCTAGCTCCCCAGCCTGAATACAGTCAGTGCAAAGGATTCAGAACTATCATATTCAGGTTATCCAGCACCTTAATGTGTTCACCTACTGTCTTCCAGTAGGTCCTGATTTTTTGAACAATTATCTGAGTTGTACAAATACTTTTTTTTAAACATACTTTAATCTATGACTTATTCACAAGTTATTTTGTCTGTTTACTTGCTGTTAATTACTTGAGAACAAACGCTATTATTTCTTCTCTTTGACAAAATAACTGATTCTTCTGTCAGTCAAGGAATTAAATCAAAGACCATTCAAAATGTCTGTATGGGAATATTCAGCATGTGTGGATGTATTTTTGGTAAGTATTCACGAGACTTGGTCATGTTAACTTGCTTGCAAATTAATATATATGGATGATTATAAGAGAATTGCAGCCCAGCTAGAGTGTACACATTTTTGCTGCGGAACCACCACGGTACTGCTGTGGTATTGTCACATGCCAGTGGAGGTGTGAGGTGCTGAATCTACTGACATCATGCAGAGCCAATTGTATCAGTCTGTGATTTCATTGTACTGCAGTTCCTTCGTATCTCTGAGATCCATTTGGCTCGCTGTAGCGAGAGAACTCTGTCATTTAGGATGCAGGCACCACTGGGCAAACTGCGTTCCCAGCTGTAGTTAGAAAGAATAAGTTAGTGGTGAGTAGCTGATCTGCAGATCAGACCAAGGCTTGTTTAGGTTAACTGGAATATTCTTGTTGTCTGCTACATAAATTGGGATTGGATCATCAAGGAAGGTTTTATGAATGAAACCTAATATTTTAAAGCCTTTTTACCATCTGATAGAAGTTTCTAATGTGAATTTCTAAAGTTGTCAATGTGAGAGGGAGAACATTCCATTGAACACAACTGTGCTGAATGTATTTTCTTAATGGATTCGTAGATTAATGTAAGAGACTATTATAATTGTCTGGCCTGATGTTAATGAGATGACAAAATTTTACTCGGTAATGTTGTTAGGAAGCCTATTACTTCTCTTTCGGCAGTGGTGTACACTACAGAATGCATCATAAATATATATACACAGATATATGTACATGAAGCTTAAACTTAATGAATGAGAATTTGGTTATGGTCAAATTGAAGATGTGAATATCCAGAGGGATTGCAATTGCTAAAGGGTAAGACACCTATCAGGAAGAAACCACTTAAGAAGGATGTCAACGAGGTTGTTGCAATGGTCGAAGAAGACAATCGACAGCCCTGCAGACATCAAAAGACTGAAATTGACCCTCTTGACCCTGGGGAGGGGACCTCTGGTCTGGCACCACACAGGTCAGACAATGAATCCTCTGATGAGGAAGAGTATTAGGGGTGCCCTGCCTCCAGCCAGGTGGAGGAAAGGGATAATCGAGTGTATTGGACTGTGTGGATTCGATGGCCTGGAACATCAGGCCCCCAGAAGTACAGAGCTTTAGTGGACTTAGACTGGCAACAAAAAGGTGAAAAATTTCTGGCTCGCTGGGCCCATGATGCCTCGGGTCATCAAGGAAGAGATGCAACATACAAATGGGCTCGCGATCGAGGGGTGGTGGCAGCTGGGTCATTGCTAGTAATGCATTGAGTGAATCGTTGATTGACCTTAACAATATATATGCATTGACATACATTCAGGAGGCCTAGCAACAGGATCAAACTGGCTTGAAAATCCCAGCGATACTCAAA
>WKFP01012969.1:47502-93921 GCA_011057875.1 Pterocles orientalis
GGCCCCCCCCCGAGAAGGCTCGGCCTGTTGACAACGATACTGCCCCCCCGGAAAAGGCTCGGCCTGTTGCCAGCTAATAATCCCCAGAAACCGCACAGACGATTCCCCCAGAAAGGGGGGGAAAGGGGGGAAAGAGGGTGCACCGCTCCTGGAGGCACTCACGGAACGGAGATAACAGCCCAAGCGTCCCAGTCCGAGGGCTGACCGAAGCAGAGGAAAAAAAAACAGCTAATGATCCTCCTGGAGAGGGAGGATGCCAAAACTCACGGAACGGAGATAAACGAGTGTCCCAGGCCGAGAGCTAACGGTGGCCGTGGGGGGAGGGGGGGGAAAAGGCCTTGGGAGAGCGAACGCAGGCTCCCCAAAGCGAGACGAATCCGGAAGTGCAAAGACAGCACTCCTAGAAGAGTCTTCTCCTATATACTGGGTATGACGTGCATGGGATGGAATAATTGGTCAGTCTGCTTCTCAATCTTAACTTAAAAGCAAATCCCAAGCTAGAAGCCAGACTGTCTCTTCCCCCCCAAAAGGCTGAATGTATGTCCTTGAGAACAAATAGCAACATCCTAGCAATAACTATAAACGTTCTTCTCTTATCAATTCTCTCCTGAGCAGGAATCCAAAACATAGCTTCTTGCTATCTATTTATGAAGAGAAGGGAAAAGGGAAAAAAAATTAACTCTGCTCTGCTTAACCCACGACAACTAGCTAGAAAAGATTGATGTAATTAAATACAGACTATTGCAGACACATTGATAATGCTTCAACTCCAGAAACAGAGCTGGTGTGTCTTCATCTACGTTGTTTATTAAAACCCCTCCTTTTTGCTTTGATTCTCTCATGCTGTGCCCCTATTTGATGAGGAATTAAACATTCACGTTCATTCCTGAGTCTTTTCTTAAGCTTTTATCAGACAAAACAAAAGAAAAACAAAGATTGTCTGGAAATTCTAAGTAATTTAGTTTTATAAATCCTTTCAGGAGAGCCTGTGTTTACTAAGTGAACTACATGGGGTTAATTTACTAAAGTGTTCTGAAGGACTCAGCCAAATGAGAAAAGAAACATTACCTAGAGTTGCTGTTCTTTGCCAGGAACAAAAGTAAAACAAATCAGTGGCAGGATGAGTGGATCCGGTTAAATAATAATGTCTCTCCAGCAGGAAGTCTGTCTATCAACTGAAAGGTGAGACAGCAACATAATGACAATGCACTGTAGATCAACTCTGAAGGTAAAAAAAACCCATCCCACCCCCAAAAACCCTTCAATGAAAATATAAGATGACAGAATTCACAGCAGCATTATTTTAGTCTTTAAGCTCAAGTATCTGGAAACACATTTCTTCCCTAAATTATTCACATGCAGATTCCTTCTTGTGGTGGAATGCCCCAGGGTAACTGTGAGCAGCATTTGGCCCTTTCTGTTTGCTCAGGGAGGCTAAGTGCTGCTTTCTGAGTGAAATACCTGCCTTAAAGCTGTACAGCTGCGATATGCAAGAGTAGCTTTGGCATTTCCTTTTTTTGGTATAGGAGGTGAGTCCTGCAAAAACTGGACTGTTGCATGGAAATGAAGCGTGTGGGTAAGTAAGTGTCACGCACGAGTTTTGGCCTGAGAGCTTGGGGCGTGAGGATGCATTTGTGAGAGCAAAGGCAGAAATAAGGCTTGATAGAAGTAATACCAAATTATTTAAATATTCACAAAAGCTTTTCAGTCTTTGGTGCTCTGTTATTTGTATTTCAGTCCCAGGTGAGTGCAATGCTCCTAGGGCACATGAAAATTCCCTGGAATTGGGCAGTAGTTGTAAATACCTATTGTCTCTGAGAGAAAATGTAGTTGTTTAATGCACTTAAGTATGGATTTAACAGTTGACAGAAGTTTGAAAACTTTGATCTCCATTTCCAGGACTTTCAGCATATCATTTTTCAAAATCAGTGTGCTCATTTTTTTTAAATACATGAAGTCTTCTCACATTGCTGTCAAGAAATCCCAAATTGCCATTTGTGTGCTTAAAACATCTGCAGGAAGCAAAGGTGTTGGATTGTTTTGCAATGATTGATTCAGTTCTCATTTCCATTTGGTAATTGCTGTGAAAGATTTACCTGCTGTAATGTAGTTTATTTTGTCTGGAAACGCCTTTGTTTCTGTGAATGGCTGCTAAGAAACAGGCCAGATATTTACTGTCAAACAAATAAAACAAATAAAACAAAAGCCTCATCTGTCACTTGGAGGCCCAGCGTAATGTCATTGCTACTTGAACCACTCAACTGGGTTATTGTGTTTGAGAGTTTTCCACCACACAGTAATTTAACTGTAGGAATCCTTTCAGTCCTTGCATTATCTGACGAGATTATAACTATATGGGAGTATTTTTAATTTATCATATGTTATTTATTTTAAATTATGTTTTTTTTTCCCCATGAATGGGGAAAAGGGAAACTTACCTCATGAGACAGTCTAATTTTCAAAAGTAGAGTTACCTTCTCGGTTACCCTGGAACAATGAGGGATTTCTTTAATAAGTTCCTGCCGCGATTAGAGCTGAGCCCTTCCCTTCTATTACTTCCCTTGCTCTGCCCAAAACAGTAATCAAAATATATTTCTTGGAACCAACCTGAAAAAAAAAAAAAAAGAGAAAAAGAACAGAAAAGCCAAGTCATAGAAGGAGCAGTCAGGCAGAAATGCTACTGTCAAAGGGAAATTACCATCGAGGCAAGTAGATAATCAATAGTAATCAAGCTGGTGGCTCTAAAATACAGCAGTTTCCCTCAAGACTTGTATTATGTGCATTATGTGCATCTGCAATGGGTCAGAGGCCAAGGCAGGCTGATTGCAGTTGAGGTAAGCTTTTCAGAATGGTCCAGGTGACATGAGAAATTTGCAGTTTTTAATAGCTGGGACTTGTCACCACCTCCAAGGCTGCGGTTGCTAACTGCAGCCTCTATGACTATAAATACCAACAGGTGGGGTTGCTCCTTCCTGTTTCAGCACGTCTGCCTCAGTGTTCCAGTCAATTCAGGAACTGCGGATGACATCTGCCAGGTATCTGTACACGTACAGGCGTTTGGGGGCTAAACAGGGGGAGGCTATTTTCATTCTGAAAAGCACTGGGAAGTTTATTGGGGAATAATTTCAATAGCGTTGCTAAAACCTGTTGCCAAAAAGTAGGGTCCTATTATCTGTAGCTTCCATGCACTGAACACCTCATTGTACAATAGGGATATATAAATGTTTACATGTAAGCTGAATAAATGAATTGTGGTCTTTTCACCAGGTGTGCACTGGAAATGAGTGCTCTTGGCATTGTGAAAGCAACCTTGAAGGAAGCTGTGGCACCAAAATACTGAAGTATTCCAGAATTGTCTTTTGCTGTTGCGGGTTTCAGCATTTGTGGAGAAAATAATAAGCAAGGCCTGAAAAATAAAATCCACTAAACTGACTTCATGGATTTTGAAGCAGTCAGTAGCCATGGGTTGGAATATTAATTTTACAGGCTAATCCATCTGGCCATCTGCTCATCTGAAATTCAAACAGGGCTGTGTATTGCAAGTTAATACTTTATAACAACCAATAGCTATAACTGATCAGCAGAATATGTCGTTCTGTCTTGCTCCTCCGTCAGCGAATGAGTATGACATGTCATTTAATACTTCAGCAACTGATTACTCCTGATGGGGGGGAAAGGTGAGAAAGCAAATGATTGAGCTCGTAGTGGTGTTTGGCATGCATCTTGTGGATCCACTTTTTTGTTGCTCTCTCCTATGGTCCAATTATTATGGGTTGTGCCAAAGGCTAAAGGAAAGACTGTGTTTAGATCTTCAGATTGGAAGTAGCGTGACAAATAATTTCCTCTGAGAATTACTTTCCTGTGGAAAGAATTGGTCTTGACTGGATAGTCAAGACCAATATTTCAAGCTCTTGACTAGTCTGTGGAAACCATGAATATATGCAGTTTTTTTCAAACCGAGTAAAAATTTGATTTGACATGGTTCCAACAACAAAACCGAAGATTTCTGTGCAGAATTGAGAAATACATATTAAGCTTTTTAATTTGTACTTGACTTTATTAAACATCAGTAAATAGCTAGTGCTCTCTGAATCAATCTTTAAATAATTAAAATTTGTCTAATATTTTTTAAAAATTCTAACTCAGCTATATCAGAACCTGTATTTGTCTTTGTCTTTTTTTTCTAACTTTGAACTTAAATTTTAGGGGTTTTTTTTGACAAAGGATACCATTGCAAACTATGTTATTTGAGTAGCTGCTGAAGTCTTTGTCATGTCAGTGGTACACTTGAAATGTTTAAGATTTTTTTGATATTGTGATTATACGCTATTAATTTATGTATCTTCTTTATATGATTATAGTATTAGAGATGTAATAAACAAGAAACTCTAAGCAATAGTTAGCCATTCATTCAGTAACACAGCAAAGGGAGGTTTTACAGAAATAAAATGTGAAGTAGGATCCAGCTCTGAGACTTTCCATGATGATTATGTGGCTGACCACCTTTTGTTGTGCCTTTGGAACTCTTCACCTCTGTGAGAAACTTAAGAGTCAAAGCTATTTCTTAAAAGAAAGAAGCCTTGGCTTTCTGCCATTTTGTTAGGTGAAGCTGCTTAATGTCTGTGTTTTCATTTCCCATTCTGCAAAATGCATACAGTGAAAATTGTTTCACTGAATTGTTAGAAAAAAGATATTGAATCAGAACTCAAATTTTCCCAGAACCTAAATGTCGTTTGCTTTTGGAGCAGTTCCATTTATTTTCCCAGTCTGTGTGAGAAATGGTGGCAGGATTTGAATCATATTGTTTGGAAAGAACTTTAAAGTCTTTAGAAAACTAAAATATTACTAACTGTGTAATTAATTGCTCAAACTCATAGTCTTCCTAATGGGTTTACTTTGTTGTTGTAGTAAAAGAAGAAGTTAGATTGCTCTAGGAAATAAATTTTTGTGAATTTTGAAACCACAGCAATTTAGATAACACATTTTAGCCTAGATTATGGTTATAAGTTGCTGCATTACAAGGATTCCATGTAAAACCACTTCATACCATAAGAGGTAACGCCTTTATGTAGATGAATAATTAACTATGAGAAATCAAATGGAGAAATAAAATAAAAGGAAGGTGAGTGTACGTAAATTGTCACATCAGGGAGATGATATTTTTATTGTCTCTGCTGTTAGTTAATACTGAGAGAAAAAAAAAAGGCTTGCTTTTTTTTTTATTCAGTATCGGGGAGGAGTCAGAGAGAGAAATCCATTCCCTAAGAGCTCTGAATTAACTTGGTTTTTTTTGGCACCATTCGGGTGCCATAGACCAGGATGACAGAGAAAGCTTTCAGTCTGCCTCATGAGGTTCACTGAAAGCAGACTGGGTGATTGAAGGAAGAGTTAGGTAGAACCTTGGGAGGCAATTAGGCAATTTAAATATTACTGTTTGCTTTTCCCTGGAAGACAACGCAGAGTTTAGAAAAGACACAGTCAAAAATATTGTGCCTCTCCCAAGCAAGCCGATCTTTGCTATTTCCTACTCCATTGTTACCTGAAAGGAAGAAACAAATTTTGATGCATTGAAAAGCAATACCAAAATCCTAGTTGCAAATAGCGATTTCATTCTGATAAAGAAAGAATGACAGAGGAAATTATGATAATATTAATTTTTAACGAAACCCTGATAATTTTATCCTTTTCTGAAACAATTTTCACACATAAGTGACTTGAAAATATCTTATTGTAGATGTTAGTAAGAAATTTGTTAATCTAATAAATTGATTGTACTGAAGACATACTATTTTCTTGTCAAAATTTGCCTGATTTGGCTTCTCTTTCTGTGATTATTTTTATTAAGGCTATTCTTTATTTTAATATGACCATAATAATTTTCAAACTATATATTAAATACTTCCTGGGATGGTTGAAGTCTTGGTTTAAGTTTGGGCCAAATGAACAATTAGCATGTTATTTGCAGTGCATTGACCATCAGTGTAGCCTCGTGTCTGTGTCCCAAGGAAAAATGTAAGAACTCTGTTTGTTACTGACTCATTTTCCATTTTTCTGTTGTTGCTCTGTCTAATGCCTATTCTGACAACTCAAAGTGTTGTGTTGAACAAAGAAAGTAAATAAGCACTATGGAAACCATAGGTCATAAAATATTCATATGCTTAGAAAAAATACATATTTAAGTTTCTTTTGGTCTCTTCAGGATGACTTTTGTTTCACTGTTTTGGTTTCAATAAAAGAGACAGCGTGCACTAAACAGATAAAATAGCCATTTATGTTTGAGGATATCGAGCCAAGTTTTGCTGTCAGCTGTAGTACTGTAAGTGTGTTGTAACTTCATTGGAGTTACTGTGGTCCTGACAGAAATAGACAGTGATTAAGGAGGTATATAGTTAGTATACAGTCTAGGAAATCTTGAAGAGTGATATCTAGTCACAGGCCAGATTTCTCCCTTCGTCTCCAAATAGGAAACTAAAATCAGACTCGGGTTCTAGGTGCATTCTGTAGCTGTTCATGTAGTGCTCTGTGATGCAGTGCAATGTCATGCTAGAGCACTTTGATCAAGCTTTAATTTACTGGTTTCTTTCTTTGAAAACAGGAGATGAACACCTTTTATCCCAGGAGAACATATCACCTGAGTGTCCCGGGATCTGATTATATGCTTTAATTACTCCACTGTTATTTAAAGCAAGGACACTGATAATTTTTCCATCACTGCTAAAAGCATGCAATATGTCTTCTCACAGGAGAGAAATAGGTAATCTACATCACTGCCCATGTGGTGGAGAATCCCACTATTCATGAGCAGTGGCCATTTGTCTGGGATTTCAAAGAAACAGAGTTCAGAAATGTGAAATATTTCTACATGAATGAACTTGTGTTAGTTCCTCAACTCTTCCTCACCAAAAAAAGCAGTGACAGAATGAAGCTGCTGAAGGGTCTGGAGCACAGGTCTTGCGAGGAGCAGCTGAGGGAGCTGGGGTTGTTTAGTCTAGAGAAGAGGAGGCTGAGAGGAGACCTTATCACTCTCTACGACTACCTGAAAGGAGGTTATAGTGAAGTGGGCGCTGGCCTCTTCTCTAAAGTGACAGTTGATAGGACAAGAGGAAATGGCCTTGAGTTGCAACAGGGGAGGTTTTGGCTAGATATTAGAAAAAATTTCTTCACTGAAAGAGTGATCAGTCATTGGAACAGGCTGCGCAGGAAAATGGTGGAGTCCCTGGAGGTGTTCAAGAAACGTGTAGATGTGGTGCTTAGGGACACGGTTTAGTGGGTTAGGTAGTGTGGGTTGACGGCTGGACTTGATGATCCTTGAGGTCTTTTCCAACCTCAATGATTCTGTGATTCTATGATTTATGTCCATTTGTTGGGTTGCAGGATCATGTATTTTGGAACACAGTGGCAGCTGTCCTCTTTGTGGGATACCTATTAGATGCAAGGCACGGGACATTAATGAGTTTGGCTGCCAAAGACTATTTTTATCGGAGCCATTTACCCAATAATTCTGTATGTGGTGGGTGTGTGTATGCAGGTATTATAGGCACTAAGGAAACAAAAGACTGAAAACACAGTTATTTTCCAAGGTGCCATAGTACAGACAGTCCCAATAATAAGAAAAAAGAAGAGGACAAAGGCACTGTAGAAAGTGAGATTCCTTGACCAAAGACCTTGCTGTATTCCAGCTGGAGAATATTGGGAGTTTCCACATGCAGTATAGTCAAGTGTTGGGACAGGAGGATTTACATCAGAGGAACTTGTGCTGCTGAAGTGTTCTACATGTTCTACAAAGGAGTTTACAATGTAAAATGCAAATGGTCCTAGAACTTCATGTTTTGGGATAATTAATAAAAATCAGCTCATAAAATGTCAAAGATGCTGACTAGAAAGAACCACCAAGCTAAACTAAATCAGGGGAGATGTGGAAGGAAGGAGGAGCAGGTCAGTAACATGGCAGGTCCTGGGCAGACCAGAAAGCTGCATGTAGTGATGAGTTGGTGTGAATGTGACAAAAGAAATCCAGCCAATAAATTTGATTAATATATTTCCTCCTTCTCCCCTGCTCCACTGCATAATAGTAGAGAAACAGAGTATTTTAAAATGAAACGGATACCTTTAGCCAGACAGAAATACCCCTCAGCACAAAAGAATGAATGAAGATTTCTTAAAATATAACAAATTTAATTAGACTGTTCTTTTTGTCCAAAGTTGCTATTTTTCAGGTAATCTTCATTGTTTTTATTGAATGGTGGAACATGTTTTTCAGGTGCCATGCCTGTTTACAAAGGTTAAGAAATCTAGTCAGGGAACAGAAGTTGTACTGTCTGACTGGTAGAACCAGTCACCTGGCTGGAAAAGGGAATTCCAAATGTTAAGTCCACAAGTGAATAAAGAACAGCTCATGTGCATCCACTTACATTTGCTTTGTTTATAGGCAGTGAATGCTAAATTACTATGAATGATTCACAAAAATTATGTCTTACTTGCAAACAGCCTAAATGTGCAAATTGAGCCAGTTTCTTGAGACTGGAATTTAACCAGATTTAAGTGTAAGAAACAGATGTTCTCTATTTCTATATATACTCAAATGCATTAGTTTTTACAAAAAAAGTAGATTTTGTTATTGTTCATATGCAGTCAGGAAATCCTGAGTAAAGAGACTGATGACTGATTGTCTCTGCTATTTTGTATCTTATCTAGAGGTCTTTGCTGTGCTAAACAAGTGTAAAATGCTGTTATGCTGATGCAAGTATAAATGATAATGTGAGAGAGACAAGAACAGAGAATGCATCCCAGAAGAGTTGGGGTTGTATTAGCAATATGAGGCCTTGGGTAAGAGTCCAACCAAGTTTCACTTTTAAAACTATGACTTGCAACCCAAGTTACTGAGTTACTTTTGAGCCCTCTGTTTTAGTCGACAGTAGTTGTAATGAGGTAACTAGGCACCAAGACTAAGTTCATTAAATTCAATGTCAAATTTCCCCACCTCTGTCTCACAGATCTAAAAAAACCCTGTCATGTTAGTACATGGGATTGGATTCATTTGACTGCCGCCATCTGTGCTGGCTAGGTTACCGAAACTGAATCAGCATGAAATAGTTTGTAGATCAGAACTCACCACGGAAGGAGAATTCTCTGCAGTGTGAATGAATCTGGATTATCAGCTTTAACTCTAGATTTCCTCATTGTTTTTGATACATGTCAATATGCTGTTACTCATGTCACTGTTAAGAAAAATTTATTTTATTGTTGAAAACAAGTACCCCTCCAGGCAGAAGCCCCACAAACATGTTCAGATATTTCTTGTTACATCTGCAGTGTTCGGACAGAGAATTGTTCACTGTATTTAAAGGGAAGAAATACTGATCCGTTAATTCCTGCTGGTTTGGTACAACAGGAATATCTGCTGCAATGCTGTTTGCAAATTCATCATCCACCAGTTTTTTTTTTTCTAAGAAACCAGAAATTCTTTTACATTTTGTTCAAGAATATGATAAATTTAAGTTAACGGATTCTTATATTACCATTAAGCCTTGTTTCTTCTTGAAGGTCTGTAGCAAGTGTATGAAGAAAGTCAATAATACAGTGGGAAGTTTCTTGGATGAAGGTTGGGCTCTGGCAGCAGTCACACAGCCACGTTTAAAAGGATGTACACGTTTGCAGTTGCCAGGTTGGTCTCACCGTATTTGAGAGGTGTCTCCAATGATGTGTATTTTGTGTGTGCATGTGAGGAGAGTAAATTTCACTTGGAGTAAATAAGCCTCTGGGATATTTTTTTCCCAACACTTTTGTGTAATCATCAGAGTGTGCTACCTCCTTTAGCTAATATTTGCAGTAACTTTATATGTTAAAGCAAGGCTATGCAGTAGCTGGTGGTAGCTTAACCATGTGGCTGCAAAATTAACCTTTGACCTTTCTTAGCCTAATCAGGAAATTGACTTTAGGAGTTATTCCTTAGCCCAGGATATGTGGTTAAATTTAAACATCACTAATAGGAAGTCTAGTAACAGGAAACGTGTGAATGCTAATCCATACAAACGTAAACAAACCTTTGGCTTACATAGTTTTATTGGAATTTTCCTCTTGACTCCCTTTCCTTCAATAAGTCAGAAAAAGTTGCAAGCAGCTTGTTAAAGTCTTTGAAAAACTTCAGCTTTTTGTGGCTATGGGTTTATTAGATTTCTACTTAAGGAAGCTTTAAAACTAGGATAGGATTTTGCCAAGAATCATCTCTGAGCAGATACATGCAATTCACCTTCACTGCAGTTCTGATAAATGAGGTTATTCACCAGAATAACCAGAATTTTCAGGCAAAGGATTAACTAGGAGTGTTTCTCTTTGTGTAACTTAAAATTGGATAATTTGAGAAAAAGTGTTTACAAAAATATCTGTTTTCATAAGCTCATTTTGAAATCTTTTTAGAAACAAGATCGTCAGAAAGTTACTGAAATGAATATAATTCCAGTGCAGGAAATTATCTATGATAATTTGAAACATTATTATTGTTCTCATTATTACATTTCATTAGGAAAATAAGCTACCATAACTTGAAGCTAAACACTAGCCAGTTAATCACTGTAGATAAAAGTATAGAGTTTGGAAAACCTCTGAATTTTACTTTGCTGTTCATACTAAATCCACTAAAACTTCGCGTTCATATTGAGCTCCACTGAGTTCAATGGGATATTGTGTATGTCCATTGACACAGATCAGCTTCCAGGATTAGGGCCAAGTGATTTTTCTGGGAAGCGTTCCCTTAAAGTCAAGAGAAGGATCTTGGAGGAGCAGAAAAAAAGTCTATTCTGAAAAAGATCTTTCTCAAAACAGGAAAAAAGCAAGATAACTGTAAATTGATAGTCTACAATCTCTATATTTCCCCTCTTGACCTCTCCAGAATGAGTAAATAACTGATATTCACAAAAAAACCTATGCAAAATATTTGCATATTAAAGCAGGGGGTATGTATGGCATCAGAATAATTTCATAATGATATGTTTTCACTTCATGTGTATTTACGAAATTGTCTAACCCATGAGGCACACAACTCATGGCATTACTTTGCAGATAATTTTGTTCCCAGGGGAACATTTTCAACAAAGTTCTTAACATGAATAATTATGTTAACTTCAATAAAAATGTTATTGCATGTAAAACGAATATAAGATGATTATCTAAACTGTGTTTAATGATTAACAGCTGTGAAGTACATTGGAGAAGAATCATGTCAGTCCAACCTTATTAAATAAGTTTTGGAGGAATTCAATTTACCTTGATATAGTGTCTCCTCTAGAGCTCATAAAAGCTTCTTTTTGGGGCACTGTAAGTTCCAGTCCCATTTGAGTATTCGGCTGTCTTTCAGTTTTTGGAGCCCTGTTTGCAAACTGATGTAGTCATTCACAGCACTGTAGTCCAAAAGCTCTCTACCTACAATACCCAGGCAAACATGAAAAACTTGATCACAGCCTCATTAAAAACATGCTTTATAAAGTGGCAGTGATGAGTGAGGAATGTTAATTAATGTTAATTAATAATGTTAAAAAAAGAAGGAAAAGTTGCTATGTAAAGGTGTGATAGTATTTATACAAGCAACCTGGGGTGTATCAGAAGGGGGGTGGTCAGTAGGTCAAGAGAGGTTCTCCTCCCCTCTACTCTGCCCTGGTGAGACCGCATCTGGAATATTGTGTCCAGTTCTGGGCCCCTCAGTTCAAGAGGGACAGGGAACTGCTGCAAAGAGTCCAGCGCAGAGCCACAAAGATGATGAAGGGAATGGAGCATCTCCCTTATGAGGAAAGGCTGAGGGAGCTGGGTCTCTTTAGCTTGGAAAAGAGGAGACTGAGGGGTGACCTAATCAATGTTTATAAATATGTGAAGGGTGAGTGTCAGGAGGATGGAGCCAGGCTCTTCTCTGTGACATCCAGTGATAGGACAAGGGGTAATGTGTTCAAGCTGGAACATAGGAGGTTCCATTTGAATATGAGAAAAAACTTCTTTACAGGGAGGGTGACAGAGCACTGGAACAGGCTGCCCAGAGAGGCTGTGGAGTCTCCTTCTCTGGAGACATTAAAAGCCCGCCTGGATGTGTTCCTGTGTGATCTGATCTAGGTGTTCCTGCTCTGGCAGGGGGATTGGACTAGATGATCTTTCGAGGTCCCTTCCAATCCTTAACATTCTGTGATTCTGTGATTCTGTAACTCTTAAGGCCTGATTCTCTCATTAGTCTGGTGCTGTTGGAGTCATTCCTGAAGTCAATAAATTTAAATATACCCCAGGATTTGATCATAAGTTAACAGAATTTAATGAAAATCTGTAAAGAAGAGGTGAAGTGAGCCTCAGAGTAGTATTAAGCCACATTTTTAATTGTTTGCTAGCAAAAATCAAAGCTCTCATTTTTTATGTTACTATTTGCAGGGGATTTTCGTCAGTTCCCTTGAATAACATTTTTTTAATAGAGAATTTCAATCAGGCAGTAAATGTAATATTTTTAAATACTTCAATCTTGTGACACTAATCTTGCTTTTCTTATAAATGTACCCCTTTTTTCCTGTTCAAATATTGTTTTTTGTTTTGTCTTTAAAAACTGCTGGCACATTTGAGAAAGAATCTGTCTTTGTGAGGCTTGTTTTGGTAGAAAAGAAATTGCTGACAACAAGTTATTGCAAGGCAATATCCTTTTTTTGCTTCTATGACTTAAAGATGGCCTTTCAATGAGGAATGTAATTTACCTAAGTAAAAGGTTGTCTCTAAAATGCAGCTATCCCTTGTGCTGTTGGAGCACACACAGAACTGGGCGGGTGTACTTATGGAACCTGGGTATCCTGTACTTCCCCCTGGAAGGAGAGGTCTGGTAATTCACTTGAAGACCATCCCTGACAGCTTGGAGTTGTAGATCCTGGAAGAAATTATGAGGAAGCTGTCCCAAGTTTCATACTTCAGGCACATACTTATCTTCTGATATGTTGAAGGGTGTTGCTGGCATCCAGAGGGACCTTGGCAGGCTGGAGAAACGGGCTGACAGGAACCTTATGAAGTTCAAGAAGGAGAAGTGCCTGGCTCTGCAGCTACAGGGGAACAACCCCATGCACCAGTATATGCTGGGGGCTAACTGCCTGGAAAGAAGCTTTGTAGAAAAGAACCAGGGGGTCCTGTTGGATAACAAGTTGATCACAAGCCAGCAATGTGCCCTTGCAGTGAATGCTAAAGGTGTCCTGGGCAGTGTTGGGAGAAGCATTGCCAGTGGGCCAAAGGAAGTAATCTGTCCCATTTCTTAAGCACCGATGAGGCCACTCCTGGAGTGCTGTGTCCAGTTCTGGCCTCCCCAACACTAGAGAGACACGGATATACTAGAGAGAGTTCAATGAGAGGCCATGAAAATGATTAAGGAACTTGAGCATCTCTCCCGTGATGAAAGGCTGGTGGAGCTGGGACTGTTTAGTCTAGGGAAGAGAAAGTTCATAGAGGATCTTATCAATATAAGTAAATACCTGAAGAAAAGATGCAAAAATGACAGAGCCAGCCTCTTTTTGGTCGTACCCAGTAACAGTGCAAGAAACAATGGGCACCACCTGAAACACAGGAGGTTCCCCGTGAACATCAGGAAACCGTTTTTTCACTGTGAGGGTGACTGAGCTCTGGCACAGGTTGCCCAGGGACCTGGTGGAATTTCCATTCTTGGATATATTCAAAAGCTGTCTGAATGTGGTCCTGAGCAACAGGCTGTAGATGGCCGTGCTTGAGCAGTGGGCTTGGACTGGATGACCTCCAGTGGTCCCTTCCAACCTCAGCCATTCTGTGGTTCTGAATGTGTGCTGTATTTGTTTTCCAGACTTTCGTAGGCAGTAGATCCAGTAACAGATCAAACATAGGTTGTCCGTAGAGTGTGTTGTTTGAGCAGCCATTTATTGGTCATTTGAAATAACATAGTTGCCCGAGACTTGAGTGGAAATGGAAACCTTAAGCAGAAGAATATGTAACGTGCAGCTGCTGGGTTGCTAGTTTTAGTCTGGCTTTACATTTAGTGTTATTACTTCACGTCTGTGCAGTGGAATGAGTTTGTGGGCTCACCTCACCCTTAATGGGCAGGTGTCCTTAAACTGTAAATTTACATTTGAGTGATCTCCAGGTGACACCCTTTCTGGTGTTTGCAGACTTAGATCTGGCATTAGAAAATTCAGCATTGTGTTCACTTGTCCTTCATCTTTAAAGACCATTGGAAGAAGCATGCCCGTTGCTAATGTTATACTTTGTGTATAGGATGTCCTTCCCTAGAGTCATCAGTCTGGAGCAATCCTTTCACTGAAAAAAATCAACCAATAATATGGTTTAATTGTTAGGTTCTCCAAAGATTTTTACACATCATAAATCACAAAACTGAAGCCTTGGCTTTTACAGAGGCAAACCAACGTTTTTAAATTGTTACTGTTAATGTTGTTATATTGCATACCTACATAAGCAGGGGGTTCGAAATGAACTTTTTCACATCAGGAATGTCCTGTAGCCTAAGTCTGTGGCTCAGTCCTCTTTCTATCCTTTATGAACACCTGCTTCCTCAACTGCAAGAGCGATTTCACATTTATAATGCTCACAGTGGTATCCACTCAGAATTAAGGGCAGTTAAGGTCCCTTGATTTCAAACTGTTCTTATGATCATACTGGCTACACAATGCATATTTAAAATTAGTTTGGGTAAATGCTTCTACAAATGATGTGAAGGGTTGTTGAAGATTTACAGTTTTAGACGTGCTGAAAGCAGTTTATTGTGTTGTCTTTTATAAGGCTAAAAAGCGTTATAAATGGATATTTCTATCATAACATTATGGGAATAGCCAGCAGTAAATCTGTGTGAAATCCCTCTTAGCAAAACCAATGCAACCCAAATAACTGTCTTTTAGTTTTGGGTATCCCAGTGAATTCAGAACTGCTTGCATTTAGTTTAAATCTCAACAAAAAGATAGAAGGTGAACTCTCCCGTCCCCACCTGCCCCCTTCCCCCAGCCAAAATAAAAGGGAAAAAAACAGCCAACCAAAACCCGTCTGCATGGTCTATATAAGAAGAGAAGTGCTATAGAAAGTTCTGCTCAACATGATCCTCATACTTCAAATCAGTTTGGAGCTCCTTGACTATACCAGTGTGATGGGAGAGACCTATTAAAAACCAGGACTACATCAGGAGCTCTGAAACGGATGGTGGCCCCACCCTCTTGTCCCATCCACATTATCAACCACTCCCTCATGGCTGAGGGTGTACAGCACATGTATTTGACAGTTTACAGAACCCTCAAAGTTTGAATTGTAAAATATTTTAAAGTAAAATTATTTTAAAGCCAGAAACTGGGAGTGGAAGCTGAAATTCCTTGCTGGTTTTCATTCTGCCTTAGTCTCTGGAATTTATTTTTTAAGAACTGCCAGTAGCCTAAATTTTGGGGCATGGTATTTAGTCAATCCAAAATATTTTCCCACGGCTGCCTCTGTTTCTGAGCCCTTGTGGCTGAACTCAAAGCCTCTGTGTTTATCTTGTATGCTTTTTGCGATTTAATACGTTTTCTTCTCTTCCTGATATAGTTGAGGCATCTCTGTGCTGAGCCATCTCATCTGAAAGAGGCTGACAGCGTATGAAGGCAGAGAAGTATCCTTTGATGAGAAAATGCAAATCCCAGACACAACATTTGCAGAACCACTAATCACCGTTTCCATACAATTGAGCAATGATATGGTATTTATTATGGAATGACTCAAAGGTAAGGTTGACTCCTTATAAGAAGTGCAACAAATAACTTCATATACACCCTCTCAATTTATTTCTGCACCAGAGGCTAATTTTTACCTCATTGCAATTAGTGTCAGAACTCCCTCTGCGTTCAGTGGAACCGAGGTTTGATCTTTTTGGTCTAAGGACTGCCGCCTCAGTAGTTTGAGTTGTATAACATAACTGGAAACTACTTTGGCAAATATTGTCAAAAGGAGTTTCTAAATTTGGAAGAAGGTGTGGCGTTTTGGATCTAATATTCGGAGATGCTGGGTAACCCCAGTTGTTGTTAGTTTTCCTGGTAGTGAATTCAGCAATTTGAAATGAGGGAACTGGCTTTTCATACCTGATGATGCAAAAGTAGAGGTAGCCAAAATCTTGAACAGTTAGGAGAGTATCGGTCTTATTTTAAATTTTAGTTCTTTGGCTTTACTGTAATAATTATGGCTATTTCATTAATTAGTGTTTACCATGTCATTGGATTAAGAAAAAAAAATCTGTGGGCTTGTTTGTTTGATATTTTTTATATGCTTCCCTTATTTAGTTCAACTTTTACCATGCCACCTACAAGGAAAGATAACTTAATTTAGCAGAAGCTGTTTTCATTCTGAGCAAACCTTGATTTAAAGCTGTGGGGATTGTAATTACATTTAATTATAATGAGTTTGGGTTTTGAAAAAACCTTGTTAGTTGGGTTGGGGTTTAAGAAAAACCACGTCAGTTCATAGTGGGTTTAAAGACTGATATTCTCTGCATTAGATCATGGGTTTTTTTGCACTATTAGAGCTTGGCTAGGAAAATTAATTCAAACTGAGATCCAGAATTTGGCACTTTTCTGTGTCTAGTAGAACCTGGGACATCCAGATGTGCCTTAGGCACACTTCCTTTTCTGATTTAGATTCACAAAAGCTGAGGAAAATAATAAAGCAAAATACCTTTGTACTCCTCTGCATTACAAAAATCATATAAGAGAGCTAAGATGGAGAAAGCCAAAGGTCCTATTTGCTGGTGGAAAACAAAGGGAAGCAGAGGACCCACACCTTCTGTGTAAAGTTTATGTGGGGTGCTAGGAGAGAATTTAGACATACTGATTCTAGTAACCTGCATGCGTCTTGTCACCGTTGTCAGCAGCAGGTTGCATTGTATATTTAAAATATCTGAGCCAGTAGTTTTGCTCCGTTTACCAAGTCAGACAGAGACTGAGTCATTTGACTTACTAAAATGTAAGGTGTGATCAGTCTCATTGTAGTGTAGATCAACTAAAATAGGTCAGGTGAGTCATCTTGAAATGCTTCTTTTTCTTCTTTAACTTTAAAAAAAGCCTAAATTAACTAGCTCAGATATGGACATCTACACTCTAGGTGATTAAAAGAAGGTGAGATGAAACCCACACCAAATATTCACAGCTTGGAACTAGCTGATCCCAGGTTGGTAAAATAGGCTGTACTTTGGCCTGGTTCAGTCTTAGTCTTTCCAGGACATACTATGGCTGAGATACTGGTGTGCACTGAAAAGCTGATTTCCATCTTTGAAAGGTTAAGATTTTTGGGATAAATTTCTGTCTAAGTGCATATCTGCCAGTAAGCAGGGTGTTAGTAGTTGGGCTTACGTGTTGGCATAGACCTACTCAGAGAACATAGTTCATTAGAAAGGAACACTATCTCCCTCCAGATTTTGCTTCCTTTCTGACCACTGCTGGCCAATGGGTCAACTCTCTCAAAGGCTTTGCAGCCAGCAAAAGCAGAAAGTGTTTGTTAGAGACTAAGCCTAAGGAAAGAAATATATGGGGCCTTGGGCTGTCCCACGTTAAAACATCCCAAGAGATGGATGTTTGATCTGGGAAGCTTTGGATTTACTTTTACAGTGTAGGAAAGTAACTCAGAAAGGGTTAGTGTCATACTGGATGGGTGGCAGAAAGGGTGCCTACTAATTGCCACTTCTGTTAAAGAAATGCTGCATCTGTTACAATGCCAATTATATAAGGAGCTCTGTCTGTAGGTCAAGTGGCTCTACATTATTAATCCCAGAGTGCATGTATCTGAAAAAAAGCCAAACACTGAGAACATTAACAAAGTTTAGGTGTACACATTTTATTAGGCACAGGAAAGGTTGTAGGATCCTCTGAGTGTGCTGAAGGGATTATTTTCTTAGGCTTTGTGTTATTCTGGTTCATTCCTTTTGATTTTGAATAATCTTTTTATTTCTTTCCTTGAATTCCAGACCAATTCTTTAACTTAAATCTGTTGTCTTGCCCTGTCTCAGGGAAAAGGAGCTGAAACTTCTCCTACAGTTTTCTAGCTTCTTTCTCTGTATAACTGTTTTCAGAGTTTAACCCAATATTCACCAATAATTGACTGTGAGTTCAATTTTTTTTGATCAAAACTCTTTTTAAAGTCACTTTTTGCAGTTTCCTAAGATTGTTATTGTTGCCTTGACTATGTATTATGTAAAGAATTGGATCTCTGGGAATTAAGCTGATTCTTGATTTCATCAATAGTAAGCGTCCATCAAGTTAGACTTATTAAACTCAGTCTGGATAGTACTTCACTTTAACAAGAGATTAAATGTATACAGTCCCTGAGGCCTATGAATCTTCTTTTAATTTGCTTCCAAAGTTGCTACTAAGTTACTTCAGTATTTTCAGTGAGCTACTGCTTTCAAAGATCTGGCAGCGGAGATGGATCTTGCTTCTTAGCATTGCTCTAATCAAGCTGTAGCCATTTCTTATGTCTCCTGTAGCTTTGTACCAAAAATATGCTGTTGGTTCCCCCTTCGGTCCTCCTCCAGTATCTGCTGCACTGTTAAGAACAGTTGTTGGTGGGGCTTTAGTCGACTCTGATGTAGATGTGGTTTTTTGTGATTTGTTTATCAGAAACTATCGCCTCTCTCCTCTGAAGATTCTGCTAGCATTCTGCAGAGTTCCCCATCCACACTTTGATGTTAGGGTAACTTATGAGGTGAATAGCACATTCTCCAGGCATTTGTGGATTTCTCACTCTAACTCCCTCAGGTACTTCTCTGATCATCTGTTCTCTGAATCCTTTGCCAAAAGTGCTCTTCTGTGTTTCTTCTTGTCTCTACCACACCAATCCATTCAGCCTTCCTCCCATCAAGCACTGTACCATTCCAGTAGTGCCTCATTCATTTCTCTGGTTCTTCCTGTTAATCTTGTCTGTAAGTGGAGGAGAGGAATTATGGAATTACTTATGTTGGTATTTATACATTTTATTCCTCTCCTACTTTAATTTGGGGTATAGTTGAAGCAGGCAACATGTTTTAAATAGGGATGAAGTTAAAATAAGTGTTCCATGACCTAACTGGGTTATCCATAGTTTGAAGTTGTCTAAGAGGAACCAGATTTTTAAAAAATTCTTTCAGTGATGGAAGGAGTCATTTTATGACAAGTGCTAATATACTTCAAAGGTAGAGGGAACAGGTGAAAGTCAAGCCAGTGCTTGTGCTAAAAATTGAAAGTCACCCTATCAGTGCTCTTTATTTTCAGAGTAAAACTGACAAGTCTCCTGAAATATCTAGTTCAAACATGTTGTTTGCTATTGACTAGCAGGCATTTGTTTCCAGAGCTGGTAGAAGCAGTTTTCCTTCTTCGTGCCTTCTCTGTGATTGATTTGTTTCTTTCTGTTTTTCTTTCAGTGAACTTAATTGCACTATATTTTTTCAAAAACAAGCACATCAAGTGTCACAATATTAGCATAATCATAAAAATGTCAAGCATTCAGTGCATTTGCAATATGTCAGAGCTTACTACAGAACGTATTTTTTCGTATGATTAATGTGTGTCTCTGGAACATGCCTTTGAATGGACAGCTCTTAAAAAGGTGACAAGTGCTTGCTACAAATTATTCCCATTAGGGAAAATAATAGTTTGTCCCTAAAGTAGAATAATGTTGATCCTTAAAAGGAATAGATCCTAAAGCAATAGACAGATGTAAAAGGTCATCTAAGAAGAGGAAAGGTTACTAATGCTGTGGTTGTGTTCTGTGAAAATTCTTGCTGTGTCTGGCTGACACCATTGATCTCCACCTGCAAGAACCTGGAAACCTGTATCACAGATTTCAGTACCTGTCATAATCCAGATACTACCATTCATGTCATGGGTAGTATTGCTTTTTAAATATAGGTAGTTGACTGATGCTGTATATTTAAGACGATTAGATAAGTTAAAAAACACCAGGTACATATTAATAAATGTACAATTTTTTTTGTCTTGTATATAAACTTCTATAGACTTTGTTGCTCTGCTTGTACTAATTGCAATAGCGTTAATTTGGTCAGTAGTTTCATGGAAGGATTTGGGACTGTGAATCTCAATGGTAAGGATTTAAGTGTGGGAAACGGGAGTTTCAGATACAGTCCGTAAGGTCACTATTATAAGTTTCTGTCCCAAGTCCTTTCATCTTGGCTGTTACAGAGGGAAATAGCCACAAAATTCAATACAATTACGTACTTTAAAATTTAAACATAGGAACCCAATTTATTTTCAGTGCAGTAATCTGCTTTCCAACATCCTCTTTTGGATTGTGTCCAAAGGTCTTAACTTGATTTGTGAAAGCTATCTTCCTTAAGTTCATGACTGCACTGGTAAATGAGACAATTATCTCAAAAGATTCCTTGGCATTGTTTTTCCATACATGGAAAGACATCTTAGTATAGACATGTTCTGCAGTGTTCTGGTATGACCACAGGAGAGGAAAGCAAGCATGCTGTGAGCAGGGTGTCGTCCTCCTTACTGCCTCTGAATCTCCTACTATAGGTTTTGCTGAGGAGTATCCTGAGGTATCACAGGACATCTGTCTTACTGTCTTTGTTTGGATGGGAAGAAGTTTGCCTTTTGTGCGTTTGCACTTGTGGAAAATACAATGGAATATAAATAGGCCACACAGCTGGCAAAATGTGCCAAACAGGCCCTCTAAATGTGTTTATGGCAAGCGATGGCCTTATAAGCCCCTCCACTTACGCTAATGACAGAGTCATGAAGGGTAGCCTTTCCTTTCTGTCCTCCTGATGTGTCCTAGTCCTCGTCTTTTAAGGAACAGAAATTAGATCTCCCTGCCTGTTTCACTCTTCTGCTGTATGACACAGCCAAAACGGTGCCAGCTGGTGCTGGTGTGGTGGTCGTATGGCACTGGTGGATGCTCCCTGGGTACAAACAGCAACCAACAGTTTACTTCACCGTGAGCTGCCAGAGAGCCCTCAGGTAAATACTGACAGCAAATATTGGATCTACATCCCATGGCTACTCTTATGGCCTCTTGTTCCCTAGAGTGTATTTTTATGCTGCTTTTTTTTTTTTTTTTTTTCCCCTACAACTACCTGTCTGAGCCTCACAGCATGTTTGGTGTTCCTTGGCAGATGTCACGTGCAGCTGTACGCACCTCTCCATGAGCAGAAAGGAGAAAACAGTGAATTCAGTCTGAGAACTGAACGTGGATGCGGGGGAGAGATGTTACCCATGCATACATGAACCCATTGCTGTGAGTGAAAGGTTTTGCTCATTCCTTCTTCACCTCTCCTTGCATTCTTCCCTGGCTTAGGAAATTTAACTTCCTGAACCTCTCCCTTTCCTAGTCTGCTGGGTATCACTTTGTATTCCCTGAAGTGATGATAGGATTATATCAAAGATAAAAAAAGGAAATGGCTTTGGCAGCAGTAAGCAGTGATAATAAAACAGTTGCAAGTCAGATTTTGTAATCCAGCTGCTGTACATCCAGGCCCCAAGGATGGATTCAAATATACATGTGAATATTCCAGAAAACATACCACATAACTGCGCTGTAGAAATAACCTCCTTCAAAATCCTAGGCACTGAACTATTTGCAAATGCCTGTGTAATATATACTTTTCTGATCATTAAATTGTGCTCTCTACCCTGAGACAAGAGTCATTTTCAGCAAGTAAAAACAGGTCCTGCCCTCACCTCGAGGATGTGAGGAGCTAGAAGCAGAGAAGCAGTGCTTTCCTGCAGAGCTGCAGGACTGGTGGTAATAATCAGGATTCAGGTATTGAAAAGAATAAGGAGAAAAGAACTTCTATGCATGTGAAAAAAAAATATAGGCAGCTTTCTAAATTATTTTCAGGTGTCTTTTTTAATCAATCTGCAAAAATGAAAATGATGGCAGATTTTTCCAAAATCTCTTTTTAAAATGAGTTTTGAAGATGGTTTCCAGGTAATGTGCATTTTCTATTCAGCAACTCATCTGATGCCATGTAAGGGTCCTGCTCTGCTCCTGCTAAAGACAGTGTAAGATTTGACACTGACGTTATGAAGTCATTAACAAACAAATTCAGTTTTGCATACAATCAGACCTTTCAATGAGGGATCCATTCCTGTCACGTGGACCTGTGTACAGCTGCAGGAGCATGAGAGGTTTCAGGAGAACAGTCTCTGCATTGCCAGGAGCGTCTTCTGGGCAGATGTGGAGATGTCCCTAGGGAAGTGCTGCCTGTGCAGTCAGCAGAAGGGCTTGGGGTGTACAGGTATGTAACCAAGGCACAGCCACTGCTCCTCTGCTCTGCAGGTTGAGGCAGCACAGATCATGAGTTGATCTTTCTTATTCTTTCTCTCCTGTGAATGAAAGTTGCAAAGAAGTGTGTGTGTTGTTGCACTGCCAGCAAGATAAGTCACATTCTTCGGCTGAATTTGTAGACTTTCACTTTACAACCTAAATATCCCCAATCTGCTCCCTGATCTGTTAGCCGAAATGGAGGTTTTTCACACCTGCACCTGAAGATCCATTCTGCCTTCTTGTTTCTTCCCTGTAGGAGACCATTAGATTTTATTCCTTAGCTCACACTGCCTGCCCTCAGATAGCACAAATGTCTTTGTATTATGGTGTCATATGAAGTCAGACACGTTTGCATGTCAAGAATAAAGAGGAAATGTATAAACAAAATGGGAAGCATGGTAAGATGTCAAGGAAAGGCAAACAAAGAAGTGTGATCCAGAACATTACGTCTCTTTGTGGGTGACTTCACTGAGATACAGATTGAAGGGAGAGACTTTACTATTACTCCTCAGAACCAAAAGATAAAAAATAGCTTTGCTGGAGGCCACTTCTTTTTGTCTGCATTCATATACAGATGATTTGTTTCAGTGCACAGGGATGTATCCTGCAGTGTTGAAGTCAATAGGAATTTTGCTACTGAATTTAGGAAAAAGCATTTTCCTTCTATCTCTGGTAACTGATGTCACCAAGACTTTAGGGGGTTTTTGCTGCTCTTACAAAAATCTCATCTTACGTTTTATTCCTGATGTCTAATACCTCCATGGTGACTGGCATTTCACTGGCCCTGTTACCCAGGATGTTGTCCCCTGTGAATTCAGCGAGAGGGTTACACACTGGAAAGGCATGTGAAACCAGTACTTACAGGGAAATAAGTAGTTAAGACAGCTGAATAGAGGAGGACACATCAAAAATAACAACTTAACAAAGTATTTGTCTGAGAACAAGAAATAGGATCTGGGGAGATGAGGTTTCAGGTGAACTCCTAGTTCAGAACAATCATGGTTATACTGGATCCTCGACTTGTTGCACTCTCAGCTGCTCCTTCCTCTCTGGAGTCTTTCCAGGGCAGATGGTGCAGCTGAAGCTGCGTGGCCTGAGGCAGAGTATTGCAGCAGCACGCTGTTAGCTGGCTTAGCAAAAGTTATTTCTCTCTTTTTTTCTTCTTCTGTCCATGTAGTGTAAGCTAAGGTCTAACTCTGGACTTCTGTTTTCCTGTGGTTGCATCCATAGGGGATTTGGACTGTAATAATGGCAACAGATTGTATTTTTTCTTGTCTTTGGATGGTCTGACAGCAGGTCAGCGTTAGCAGTGGTTCCCAGAGCAGTAAGGATTACCTGCCTGTCATACTTTCTTTTTCCCCCTTATGCCACTCCCAAAAATGAATTATCCAGACAGATAGCCTGAAGAGCTAAATCCAAGAAAAACTATATCTATTTTTTTAAAATAAGTCAGTATTTCTTGTGTTAGTTAACTTGCTGGAGCCTGTGCAGACCTGGATCCTGGTTGATCCAGTGTAGTACTGTCAAGGCCATGCACAGCCACAGTTTTCTACTGGTGTTAGCATTTTCTTTCACAACATCTGACTCCAAACAGGTTGAGTCTGTATTTTGGGGAGGCCAGTACTCCCCCTAGTAATATTTGTGCACACCATCAGTTAATGGATCATTCTGAAAACCACCAGCAACAGCTCTCATTCAGTAGGCGGTGGTTGCAAATTTCTAAAGTGCAGAAAGTTGTTCTTAGAATTTTTCTGGATTTTTCTCTATATTTAGTTTTTTTGTATTTCTGTTACATGTACATGTCACTCTGAGGCCTTCACATCTTCTCTTATTGTTTTGATTTACGTCTTCAATACAGGATCTCATTTTAGATATGTAATTATGCTCTTTTCGCTTAAGAACCTACTAAATAGAAAATAAATTTCTAATATTCTTCTAATTTGGATTCCACCTCTTTTCTGCAGAATAACTTTAGGAGTGTTAAAATGATGTCACTGAATTTGAACAGTAGCAAAGCTGAGCCCCAAACAGAAGTATGCAGTCTTTCTCTAGACATGTTGAGACATCCTCCTGCAGCTGTGATGGGCTATCAGCACATCTCCACCCTTTCACCAGAGGCAACCTCTCAGAGGCAACTTTGTCTTCAGACTTCAGTTGTATATCATCTGTTCTCAACTACTGTCAAAAGACCCAGGAGCTTTCTGCCTGTCTGCTGGAAATGTTGATCCGCTCACCACAACTGCGTACAAGATGTGAAGTCTTTCCTTCCCCTGTACTCTCTCTCTCTTCCTCTCTTAAAAAAAAAGAAGAAAAAAAAAAAGAAAAATAAAAGAAAAAGCTGTCACTATTTCAGAAAGTGTGAGCAGCAGATCTTTGTGTACTTTAATCTATAAATAAACATTTCTTATTTTGAACTTCATTAAAATTAGATGTGTTTTTACTGTAAAGCACTCCAGCATCCCTATCGTTTAGACATATATAGTGATGAAAATTGCAATTAATTTTTGTCTGTAGGAATACTTGTGGTCTAGAAATACTCAATTTATGCTAAAAAAGCAAATAAGAGTCAGACAACAAGATATGTTGCTTGTAGCAGCAATTTTAGAGCAAGATATTAAGCTCTGCTCCTGCTGTTCTAACAGGCTGGGCCAAATACATCTTTGTTGTTATGACGGAGCTTGCAGGGAAGTTGTGGAGAGGTGTGCTTGGTTTGCCTTCTGCACGATTATATTAGACTTTCTTTGGTAATACTTGTTGATGGATCACATTCAAATCTCCAGCTTTTCCTTTTATGTCTGACCTGAAGAAAGGAATTCCTTCTTTTAAATGCTCATCAATCAGTGCTGCATAGTTAAGCTGCTAAAAAAACTAAGGCTAAGCCAGTGTTAATTTAGCCAACTGTAACGTTACTGACAATATTCGTCAGCAAATGATTTTAATTAGAACAGCATAATGAGATCAGTAGATTAAGACTAAGCAAATGACTAAAACTAAAAAGGGATTCTGATGACAAACAAGTCCCGAATGAGAGTTAAGGATGAATTTTTTGCCATGAATGTCTGAGTAGCATGTGGGATTGGAGGGACAGTCCTAATCACATCAGAAATCACTTAAAAATAGTACCGGTGTGCTGGAATGCTGTGCTGGTGTCAAGGAGGCTTGCAGAGTGTGAGCAAGTGCTATGTAAACTTCCTGCATCTGGTGACACCCTCCCTCCACACTGGTGGGGGTTGTTTGTGTATTTGCCTGATGTGCCATACATGAAAACAGGACTGGTGAAAGGTTAAACTGAAGAGGCAGCAGGTACTTGTGCTGGGAGGGGGTACAGTGGAAGGGCAGGTGGAATAGGATCTGCTGAAGTCTGGATGGAATTGAGAACATGTAGGGAAACCAGTGGGAGGAGGAGGCAGGGAAAATGGCAGTATTTTTTTTAAGAAAGAAGTAAGAATAGAGAGGCAAAAAGAAGAGGATTGTTTGGCATTTGAGGATGGAAATGTTTGGGCTGAATAATGTGCCTCTGTATTTGTCTCTTTCTTTCCCTACATGGCTTCTTTGTTTGGATTTCTGCTGAAGTATTCTGGCCCCTGCTTTATTTCCCGCTGCCTGCCCATCGTCTTCCTGAGACCTCCTGGCAGAGGGAGGTGTTCACTGCCTGCAGTGTTGATTCTGAGAAGTGTGAAGGAAACAGAACCATGCTGGATGATGTGACTCACCTTGGAGTTTTCTGGCTGAGTGAAAGTGGAAAGTTTCAGGCTTGCTAGTCCAGATGTTTTAACGGGCATTGCTGCAGTAGAGAAACCCTCCTCGGCACGTCTTGCTCAGCCCTGAATAGGAGACTAACAAGCTACGTACTAACATAAATGTTTAATGATTTATGATTAAAAAAAAATTAGATGGTGAGCAAAATAGTAGGTTAATTGACTATTGAGTCCTAAATTCCAAAAAATGCAGCATTCCAGCCAAATAGGGCTGAAATATCAGCTGTCATATGACGAATATTTTAAAGAAGATTCTATTATACACCTAGGGTTTCATTCGCTTCAGTAATGAGGACAGTTACCTCTAGGGAAAGGAAGCTATATTATGCTTGCCACTTAACCAGGGGCTGGTTTGACAGGCATCAGCTCAGAATATATGTGTATATATAGGGAATCACAGCAGCTTGTCTCTAGCTCATCGAGCAGGAAATGTTGTGCTGTGCAATACTTTGGGTTTCTATCTATGGATTTGTGCATGGCACTGACTGGGATTCAGACTATTTTTATTCCTGAGTCTGATTGTTGAGGTGGAATCCATCACCTACTAAATATTAAATCAGCAATTTTTTAAAGAGCAACAGTCTCTGCTGACTTGAACATCCTTATGTGGCCCAGAGGAAAAAAGAAACAAAGAGAAGATGAGAAAACGATCGTCTTTTGCATTCTTCTTAATATTAATGATTTCTCTAAAGTTTTCAAACTGTTGAAAACAAAAAGTGAGCTAGAACTTTCACATGGGTAAGAAATGACCCAGGTGAAAAAAAAAATCATGTATTATAAAAACAGCAGTGAAACTTATGGAGTTGAATTGTTAGTTGGAAGAGGTGGAAAAAATGTATCAACAGATTATTTTTTTCAACCAATTTTGTCTAATTGTTTCCAAACAAAAATGGCTGGGAATTATTAGGAATGTGTCAATTAAAAAAAATTTTGAAGACTTTCATGCAAATATAATTTTATGTCAGATTTTGCACTGAGCATTGCTTCTGAAACCTGATGTTTTCAAATGCTGAAGTTTTGAGATATCTGCCAGACTTACATGGTATTGTTCATCTTGCCAGACTGACTGGAATTGGATATAGTTACTTCCTGTTTGTTTGTGGTTTGGTTTTTTTTTTAAAGTTAATGTCTGCGCTTCATAGGAAATACCCAAAGGCAGCAATCTGTGAGGTTTCTGGATGAGCATTTCTAATATACCTGTAGTTTCCTATGAGAGTACTCGTCATGCACAATTGCACAAATAAAAGCCCATCTCTGTCACCCTTGAAGAGTCTGCACAAAAATCACTTTTATGATAAAGAGCAGGCAGGTGAAATAAAAAAGTTATGATAAATGATGACACATTTTTTTTGTTTTTATGTTCTACAAAATAGTCACATCAGCCTGTCAGTTCTAGAAATCAAAATTAATAATTTTTATGGCGGTCTTCTAAAGGCGGTGAAGATTCTTAAAAAGTTTCTGGTTGCTGACTGCTAAGTGGAAGCTCATTTCTTACATCACACTTTTAAGACCTCTGATGGCATACCAAAATGTACTGGATACCCTGACATTTTGAGTGGTACACTGCGTCCCATCCTGTGGTAGCACTGCTTTGGTAGAAGTCCTTTGATTAATTTCAGATAATTCTCCTTGTTTAGTCAGGTGAATTTTCTAGATTTCAGAATACAAGTGATTTATTCTGATGCATTTTGTTAGTTAAACGGAGCCCTCAATGCAATAAAAGGACAAAATGAAAATTCTCATTAAGTTGATACCTTTGCATAATTCGCATGCCTTTTTTAAGATCATATTACATATTCATCAGTTTGTCTTAGTTACAGAGTTGCTGCTGTGAATGCTGTGTAAATATGTGGATATCTGAGCTGGTTTGTAGGGGTGAGGAGAGATAAGGAAAAAGGAAAAATCTAATATGAGAAAGGGGAGGGAGTAGGTGAGACAAGGAGTTACGAGGAGGTCTGAGCTATATAGTTCCCCATCTATACATATGAATCTTTAGAGGTTGTAAGAGTTCCTTTCCCAGTATAACTCTTGATGTGTACTGTGAGTTTTGATCATTTTTTTGATGTTATTAAAAACCCAATAGTTATTATGTTTCACCTTGAGTTAAGGCTTAAATAATCTGAAATTGACCAGGGACCATGAAGTTCTGTCATCCTATCTGTTCATTCATTACTTACATTGTTTTTAATTGTGCACAACAAAGAGAGTATTTAAATAAAACCAGGTTTTCTCTGAAGTTTGTTTTAGATTTGTGCCCTCCTTGATGTTATGTCCTGTTATGTTAAGAATATAAGATTGCAACATAAAGACCTATGAAGACTTGGAAAATTCTGGAAAGTTAAATGACATGGTTTTTTTGTTTTGTTTTTTCTTTTTTTTCTTCCCCTTTTGATAGAACATGGGTTTATTTCTTCAGATTATGACCCAAAATAGATTAATATTTCCAGCATTGTGCTGCTCAGAAGTTGTTTTTTCATGGAGGTAACAGTGAACTGGGAGAAAGGATGTTTGGAGTGATAGGCGAATGTCTGCATAAAGTGAGTAATTTCACCCCACAAATCTGTGAAAATTATGCAGCATGGTGCTTCATTTTAAACAAAGGCTAAATACACTGGAGTTGAAAGTTTGTGGTAACACTGAAAATCCCAGCCCGAAGAACTCTTCCTTAATTTCTTTTTTTCCTGTATTTTCTATTATGCCAGATTTCTTACCCCTTTAGCACATCTTAGATCTGGTTTGCTGTAAAGATATAAGAGAATAATTTTATTTTGTATAGAGCAGTCAGACACAAGTTCTACAACTTCCAGAAGACCTGAAGGTCATCTGCTGTCTCTAGGTGGGCTTCAGAAATATCACAGCTGCCTGCAGTGGCCAACAAGGAATTGTGGGACTTCTACCAGGAGACCTGTCCCAGCCCTGCTGTCGGTTCTGCCATTCCAGGACCTCTGGTGTGTATACTTTATGTGGGCATGTCTAGGTACGCTATCTCACTTTTTAGAGAGTGGTTTTGACTTACAGTGCAATGAGTAAGAACAGATGACCATTAATAATCTTATTTAATCTCTACAAGATCCAGTGGTGGGAAGCAAGCAAGCAGTTTGAACATGCTGCTGCAAGTTGTAATGAAGATTTCTTGAAAGAATGGGAGATTTGGGGGAGTTGTTGACTTGGCAGTCTGCACTTCACAAAGCTCTGGAAGTCAAAAGAAAGATGTCTGGGTATAAACTCTTAAGTTTTTCTCCCCAAAGGCCTCAGCATGAACCTTGCACTGCCAGGGTCTTGCTTAGCAGCTGTGTGACTGACAAGCTCTCTGCCTGATATTTGTAGAAGGCTTATTTAATTGCCGTGTGTACCTATCCCCTGTTTTGCTATTAACTGTCTGCTCATTTTTCTTTCCAGCTCACTGTTACAACCAGTGATTTTAGCCCGGAGCAGCTAAAATGACAGAAATCTATAAAAAGGGTTCATGGTTGGAAGTAGAACACTACATGCTGAGTGTTGCCTGCCAGTATTCTACTTGGATTTTAAGTGAAGGAGGGGGGAAAGTAAGAGCCCTCATCTTTGTTTTTAATTAATGCAGACACCATTTTCATTCTGAAGTGTCACACACTGCAGATCAAAGGAGCATTGTATAAATAATAATAAAAATCAACAAGGTTTTCCTGATTAGTAATGGAAACCATTTTCAAACAAGATCTACAGAATTATGATCGGACTGGCACTTCCTCAAGGTAAAGGTCTCTCAAAATCATAACATGAATTATTGATTTGTCCACGTCCCTTCTCCACTGGAGATTTGCAATCTCATTTTCATAGTTGTCTTAAGGAGGGAGGGAAACAGATTCTTATCTAGGTCAGAATGAATGCATCTTATTTTTACAAAATAATAATAAACCCCTATTTTAACTGAAATGAGTTGCTATGCTATGAAATTATGGGGCTTACTGCTCTGACATTTGTGTAATGTCAGGAATAACTCTATCTAGTCAAACATTTACAGCTGTGCAAGTGTAATCAGAGCCACGTTATATCACATCTTAGATACAAAGACAGACTGTTGTGAACAGTAAGCAAGATATGTAAGGAAGACATCTGGCCTTCTCTGAATTTTTGTACTGATAAAAATTAGCTTCGCCAAAACAGAACTCCACAAGCAAAGAACAAAAGATGGAAAGTATGAGGATTGTGGCAAATCAGAAGAGAGTAAGATTTTTTTGCTGCCATTTTGGTTCAAATACAGTGGTGTATAAGTCTAGTAGATAAAGAGCAGGGAAATTAAATGGAAGGATGAGTAAGGTAGTGTGGCATATCAGAGAAGGCTGAGAGTTCTTGGAGAGCTTACTATGAGTGGCAGCACTTCTCCAGATCTATGAAAAAGGGACCTGGCTGCTGTGGAACCAAAGAAAGTGAAAACCAGGATGAAAGTAGTCACCTATTAATCACCCCAGGCTGAAGAAGTGGGTACCATCATACACAGCAGGAGACAGAAGATAATGAGCAGAAATGTATTGAGCAAACAGGAGGGGGTGTTGTCTTCTGTGGTGAGAAGCAACAAACTGTAGATATTTTCCATCTCATCATACACGAGATGGAAATAAGCATGATGGAGAGGGTTAAAATTTATTATTAAAACCAAGGAAAGACCAGTTAAGCAAAAATCCCAAGAATTAGTGTTGTATGTCAAAGGAAGAGACAGTGTAAATGTCTCCAAATGACTGACAATTCGAAGGTAGTGACCCTAGGTGTTTGCTGGTCAGGATCTTAAGAGAGAAAAACATGATAAAGAATTTATTTGTAATCTACTGTGCTAGTTACAAGAACACCAAAGTAGTGTCCCTAACGAGTACTTTTTTATAAAGGGAAATACATTGTGTTATCCTGGAAGACTTCAGTGTGGATGATGTGTTGGAAATATAATATAAAAGTAAAATGTCTCTGTATTTTCAAAAAACTTTGAAATTGTCATTTCTTAGCCTAAAAGATATTGTACCCATATTAGAGAAATCTTATATTAGACCTTACTCTAAAAATTGAAGAGGGAATGATGACATCTGATAATCAGTGATTTTTTTAAGTTGATGTGATTGAGAGCTGCATTTGTTGTATGAGAAAAGAATAAAATTTTACAACTGCATTTAGATATGTATGTTAAATGAGTAGAAACATATACATTCTGACATGCATTTACGCGTATTCTTCTTGTGAAAAAAGGGCCACTAATCACCTAATGAAGAAGAGAACTGAGGGATTAAGGAAACTCTGAGATCCCTCAAAAGCCATATCTATAGCTTAAAATGAAGACTGTATCATAAAAACTAACAAACAAACCCCCACATAATGTGGAGAATACCATGAAAGTAGCTTCAGTAGTTTTCACTAAATAAGAAGCTGATACCAATGAAGATAAAGTGGATGTTTAAAGTTATAGAGGAGGAAGGCAACAATCAGGAAAGGAAAAATTGGTGGCTAGTACAGTTAAGGACTGCAAAAAAAAAATCTTCAATTACATAACAAAAATAATTGTAAAAAATATTGTTGGTCTATAACTAGGTACAGTTATCCATGACAAAAAGGTGGCACAGAAGAGAAAAAATATATTTGTCCATATTGGTGAAAAGGCAGGCTAATTAATTTGTATCAACTCACAGTTAAAAGTACTTTAAATTTCCTTGGTAATTTAGGAGATGTTGAGAGAGAGTAGTTACTGAGATTGGGTTTTATGAACTCATGAGATATATATCTGAGGTTTTAAAAAAGATGAGGGTGAGGAGCTTTCTCAATCGTTAACAATGATGTGTCTTTAGTCTATTAGGAAAGTTTCAAAGGACTGTAAGATTTAAAATATTTTAAAATTATATTTAAGTACCATTTCTCAAGTGTTTAAAAATCTAGGTTACTTGATGCCTGAATTCAATACCAGGTGAATTTGTTAGAGTGCATCAATCAAATAAACAGGGGAAATAATACAATGAATGTAGTCAGCATGGATTGGAAGCCTGGAAATCCTCTCAAAATAACTTTTTTTTAGTAGGATTACAATTCTGATTGATATATTTCTGAAATGAACGTTGGTTAGTACTGGATGACGTTCTGATGAAGAAAGGAGAAAGGTACAAAATTGTTATACTTGAATACTATGTTTCAAATTACAATTGTAAGTGAGACATCGTTACCAGGCAAAGGTACTTGTATTGAGTTCCTGTGGGGATTAATTCCTGCCCTGTTCTGTTTATGTTTTTTCATATATTCTGAAAGAAAAAAATAAATTATCATTAATAAAGTTTGCAGATAGCTCAGAGACTGGGGAAATGTCAAGTAAGGAACAGAAACAATACATACAGATCTCAAAAAGTTGGAAACAGGCAACTTTATCTTGGAAGAAAGAAGCCAAACTTACTAGAGGAGAGATTATCCCAGAATCACATGCTGATGACAACTGAGGGAGATTCAGGCTGATAATAAGATGGATATTAACCCGTAAGATAATTCCTTGGAAAATATGACTAAATGTAATCAGGAGAATAGACCCTATATATGGCACTTGTATGTTCATTTCAGGAATATTCAGTTGTATTCACAGTTCAGTGAGGGTAACGACAAACTATGGAGGTTTTAGGAAAGGGAAATGATGAATACCCAAATGTTGAAAGAATCGGAAACCTTACTTTGCAACCCAAGGGGAATAGTTTGGAGTTCCTGTCTCCAGATACTCTGCTCAGTTTTGGGACTACGTGTGTGCTGATTATTCCAGATGTTTCAGGGGTTTTAAGGTGAGTGTCTAATGCAACATGCCTTAAATTACTGCAAAAAAGATTGGAGAGATTAAAAAAATTATTTCCTTTTAGTTTAGAAAAAATAAAATTATGGCAAGTAGGGAATCCTGCCTTGGTCTTGGTCTGATCCCTCAGTCTCTGCTCCTGTCACTCCCTTGTTGGTCAAGAATTCTCCTTGGCTGATTACTTTGCTGGCAGGAGAATGTCAGTCGGTGTTGCAGGTGCAATTGGCAGAATTAGCAAATACTTTTCTCTGCCATGTACAGATATTGAGGGAACAAATGTCTTGCAGAGGGCATTATTATATCCTCTTATACAATGGTTCTCAGGCATCTGAAATACAGTCTGAATTTTTTGTCAGTACTTGCAGAAAGATAACAGCCCTGTAATATGGATACTTGAACAGATATTTGCAGATCTGGCTTTAATACTTGGCTTTGCCCCAGGCTTCTGGTGCACTTTTTGTACAAGTCATTGTGGATATGTTTCTAGCATGCAGTATGGTCTCAGCCCCAACATGGAGTTCTGGAGTGTGAGGCAAGGATAACTGTACAGGGACCCTGTTTTTGTAATGTTGTAATGGGAAGCCAATAGTTGCTACAGGTGATAAGAATCAAGTGAATATTAGCTTGAAAATTGCAGATTAAATGCTAAGATGGGAGCTGTGTCAAACAACAGTCTGGGAAACAGCTGGACCTGTGTGGGCTGTCAGCCTCCTTGTAAACATTCCCCACTTGGGCTTACTGTTCTCCACAGCTCCTCAACAGCTTCTGTCCTGCGTGGCACTGAATATACTTTGATGTTACCTACCCTAGGAAGTATGTTGCAGGCATCACAGAATCACAGAATGTTAGGGACTGGAAGGGACCTTGAAAGATCATCTAGTCCAATCCCCCTGCCGGAGCAGGAACACCTAGATCAGATCGCACAGAAACGCATCCAGGCGGGCTTTGAATGTCTCCAGAGAAGGAGACTCCACAGCCTCTCTGGGCAGCCTGTTCCAGTGCTCTGTCACCCTCACTGTAAAGAAGTTTTTTCTCATATTCAAGTGGAACCTCCTATGTTCCAGCTTGAGCCCATTGCCCCTTGTCCTATCACTGGATGTCACAGAGAAGAGCCTGGCTCCATCCTCCTGACACTCACCCTTCACATATTTATAAACATTGATTAGGTCACCCCTCAGTCTCCTCTTTTCCAGACTAAAGAGACCCAGCTCTCTCAGCCTTTCCTCATAAGGGAGATGCTCCATTCCCTTAATCATCCTCGTGGCTCTGCGCTGGACTCTCTCCAGCAGTTCCCTGTCCTTCCTGAACTGAGGGGCCCAGAACTGGACACATGTCTATTTCTGTCTTTCCATCAGACATGTGAAGACTGAATTTTTTATTCAGGATCTGCAAATGCACCTTAAAGTGTAATCAATCATGCTCTTCATGTCCAGCTGTGCTGTAATTCCATCACAACTCCTGCAGCTGCTGTGTGGGCAGCAAGAGTGTTGCTGGGGGAGTAAGAAAAGATTCACCTTATGCTTCAGATTTGGCTCAAAAGAGCAACCAGCTTGCAGGTAACTAAGGAAAAAAAGCCCCATTTTTTTTTTTTTTAGTAAAATAAGCAGATTTGTTTCAGGCATACAATAAATTAATCCGATTGATTGAAGGAGGAGTTGTTTTTACCACACCATTTTTTTCTGACTGTGACTAGACATGGATCACTCCCCAAACACTGACTTCTATATCCTCTGTGGAAGAGAAATGTTCTTCTTTGTGATTGCAAGGATTCGTACATACCAAGTGGAAGTTTTGCCAGGGGACTCGCAATTGATACATAGCAAGTAGCTCAAAGTGGGAATCCCCCTGGGCTGGTGGGTTTGTCTAGAGTGGAGCTCTTTCCTTTTCTTCTCATTCTAAGCATCCCTCGAGGGCTCTTGCATGGATTTGATTCTGGTCTTGTTTATGTTGGTGTAAATCAGGAGTAACTCAGCTCCTATCAGTGCAGTTCAGGTAAATGAAATCAGACTCCAGCACATGGTACTCAACCACTCTAATTCTGTTAAAGGAGCTACAAAGGGATGTTCATGTAGCTAAGATTTGCATAGATCCTCTCTTTTGTAGTTTTCCTATACATAATTTCGTCAGATGTTCTTCCATTTTCTACTCCTAATAGCTACCTCTTACTTAAGCTGAAAGAGCTTTCATTTAAGATTCTGAAAAGCTTTTTACAAACTTCAATTAACTAAGTTTCATAATATTTCCGTAACAGTGAGCATCAGTTAATCAGTATTATTGTACAACTGCTACATCCCATCAAATATAACTCCCAGACCAAAAGGAAAAAAAAAAAACAGACCAAAAAGCACGTTAAGACAAGATTAAGTATGCAGTATTAATTTAGAATGCCTTCAGAATTCAAAGCAAGATGCCTTATCTGGTTTATGGGAAAGTTTTGAGAGAAGAGAAAAACAAACAAGCAAATATATTTCCTTGATATAGAACATAGAGAAGAAATTTCATAAGAAGCAGACTTTGTGGACAGATTGGAGTGAGATTCAAAACTCAGTCTGTTTAGTTACAATTGTGGCGATCCTGCATTTTACAGTGCTCCCCGAGGGATGTTCTAAGATATTTAGGAACCTGTCAGGAAATCGTGGGGCTTAGCTTCCTAATTAGTGTTGTGAAGCTGTGTTTAAAGCATACAAGAATTCAGTTGCAAAGTGTGTAACACTTCTGAATTTCCTGCCTTCTCTTCTGTCACCTTTCCTCCTGACAAGTGGCAACTCTTAGCATGCTGTATGCTTTGTGCTCAGTCTGTGGGCTCCTGTGAGGACTGTAAATACCTGTGTCTTCCATGAGACAATTCCTGGTTGTGGGTAGAGACTCTCTTGCTTGCAGAATGGGAATCCCTAGGCGTAAGATATAGTGGAGGCAAACCTGTCTAGGGATTGTGGCCCAAGAAAACAAATGAGACCGTGACATGACCACAAGACAATGCCCAAGTGAATTGAAATGAAAATAACTCAATTTTCAGATACAAAAATTGAGCTTTCAGACAAGTAGCTCTTGATGACATCTATTTTTTTTTTCTGATGGCAAGCAAACACAGTTTATCAATTCTTTTTTTGGTGTTAACTAAATTTTATGTTACAAAAGTTAAAAAGAAAATGTTTCCAGGAATCCCTAGTTGAAAGTCAATATATAGCATTAATATGTTCTGTATTGCAGCAATAGAGACCTTGGGACCAAGCTTTTAATTATTGATTCTTGGTAGCTCAGCTGGTGGTCCTTTGGCCCTTTAAAATGCTCCTCATCTTGTTTTTGCACTCCTACTCCCTTGAGCTATAGCTTGACTGTGTAACGTCTCTCACTACTTGTCAATTCTTAATAAAATTTGTTGAATGATAAGGTTCAAGGTTTGCTCATCCCTAAGATCAAGTCTTCTCAGCTTCCAGCACTGTCAGTCACGTCACATGTAGCTTGATTTGCTCTGCTTAAGGTTTTCTGAACAATTGGTTTGCATGATGCTGTTGCTAACCCCAGTTCTAGCCGTGTGATGACCTTTTTCCAGCCCTGATTATTTATGTGTATCCTGCAGTTCACTGGGGAAGTGTGTGTTGGCTTCCAAACAAAGATTGCTGTCTATTATATATAACTAAAAATACAGCTGTGAACATGTGTAGGAATTAGGAGCATGATTTTTTTCCTGGAGTTTATTAGTATCCTGTAGTATTTATTTCAAAACCTACAAGATGGATGTTTTTAGAGGTTTGTGGTTTAAAAATTGCTGTAATTGTAACAAGTGACAGACTTATAGGTGCAAATTACAATTTATTACATCCATGGGCTATATAAAGCTATTTAAATTATTGCATTTATATATTGCCATCTTCACTGGAAAGCTGGAGTTGAAACGGGAAATGTCTGAGCTTTGCTATCTACCCACATATGTTCCAGAGGGGTAGGAAAAAGTGAAGAAAGGTATGGGTGTTGGAAATGTCCTGCTGCCCAAAGGCAAGTAGAATAAAGTATCCCAAACTATTTGTTCATTCAAAAAAACCCCAACCAAACAAAAAAAACTGTTTGACTACTAAATATGTTGCTCTGCTCCATCTCTTTGGTTTAATTTGTTTAGCCAGATTTCCTAAGATGATAAGGCTTATGTCCTCATCCTCTGTGTGTACGCGTGTGTGTGTACACCACATGTACTTATATCTGTGTGTGCTCTTACAGTGGTGCCTGAAGAGGTAGCTGATCTCACCTGAGTTTGGCCAGCAAGTACAATTGTCAAAATCAAATAATTTTCTACAAGGTTTGTGAAATGAAATGAGTAGAAGTGCAAGGGGAGAGACAGTAGTTGTGCCTTGGCATGTTGTAAGATAATCTTACTCCTCATGCAACACCAGGAAAATCAAAAGAGAGAAAATTTCTGAATGTCTCCATCATGCAGAATGCTTCAGCTGCAACTCATGCCTACCCCAACTCATAATGTTGGTCACAGCTCTGGTGTTCTAATCCACCAGGCTGTATGAATTGGCATTCGTAGAACTGCTTGATTTACCTCTTGGCTAATGAAGAGGGAATTGCACAAATTTGGTATTGAATAATCAATTCTAGTTTCTTTTTCTTTAAAAATGCTATAAAAATCCTCAAAGACAGTAACATTTGATTGTGTGGTCAAGGAGAAAACCCTCGTGTGTCAGTGTCAGTCCTGCTGCAGCTTGAAGAAGAGCGAGCTTTCTTCAGTCCTCTGCAAGCCAACATGCACCACTGCTCTTTGGTGCTGCTGTGCACCAGAGGAGGGGCTGCAGGGGGCAGACTCAAAGGGCGGATAGCTTGTTTGGAAATACAAATATCTCTCCCTACTTTTTTGCCTTCATGGATTCTTGCCTGGTCCTGTGAATTCCTGCAGAGTTTGCACTCACCTAACCCCAGATATTCAGACTGCTGTTATGAAGTTCCTGTTACCATAAGCTATAAATTTTATTCACCACACCCATTCCCACAAGTATCCAAGCACCTGGTCTGACTCAACTTCCAAACAGACAAAGCAAAACAATGCAGAAAGTGGTAGCAGGAAAATAGGAATAGCAGACATGTGAAATCCATATAAACAGCAAGCAAGTGTTCTCCCAGGCTGGCCGTGCTGAGGAGGGAGTGGATGAAGTAGGAGCAGGGTAGAAAAGTGAACTGAGATTAGAGTTTAATGCCAGTTGCACAGGAAGGATGGAGAGAGGTGAGGGGGAGTTCAGAGGGCAGTCAGGCAATGTGAAGGAAAGAACAACTTCCAGCTGTAGAAAATTGCAGGGAGGAGACCAAAAGGAAGCAATTCTCACAGACAGTAAACACTTACGCTATTATAGTAACTCAAATTAATAAATATTTATCTTATAAAGCTGTCCAAAGGACTTGGATCTCACTGGGCTGCACTCTGAGTAAATGTGAAGACCGTCTCATTGTGGTTTTCCAGAGAGATTCAGTGAATTTATTGAATGGAGCCTGTGATAGCAGGGCAGGACACAAGAATGCAGGTCTCCTGGGCAAACTACTTTGCTGTCCTGGCTTTCTTTCCCTCTGTGCATATTAGACTCATGTGCTCTATACAAACTCTAAGAACGTTCATTGCTTTTCAGATGCTGCAGCAGAGAGTGGATGTATGGAAGTGTACTAGCCCAGCTGATCCTCTGAAAGTGTTGGTGCATGCTGCTGCTGCACATCGTCTCCTGAAGGCAACCAGCTCTTGTCCTTTCATTTCACATGACAGAGGGGCCGCAGTCTTTTGAGATGGCTGTGCCCATAAGGATAGTTTGGGTCAAAGAGACAAGTTGAAAGGAGCCTCCAGAAGTCATCTAGTCCAACCCAAAGTGAGAATAGCTTCACATTTAAATCAGGTTACTCAGGACCTTGTCCAGTCATGTTTTGAAAATCTCTCAAGACAGAGATTCCACCACGTCCCTGGACAACCTGTTTCAGTGCTTAATCACTCTAGGTCTGATTTTTTTCCCCTATTATCTCCAATTCAAGCTCGTCTTGCCACAACTTGTGGCTATTGCCTCTTGCTGAGCAACTTGGAGAAGAGTTTGGCTCCACCTTCATGAGAACTTCTCTTTCTGTAGAAGAAGGCTGCAATTAGGTTCCCCCATACTCTTCTCGAGGTTGAACAAACGTGTTCCACCAGCCTCTCCTTGGATTTAATCTGCTCCAGCCCCCAGCTAAGTGGCCTTTCTTTGGACTCTTCCCAGTTTGCAAATATATCTCATCGATTGGTAAACCCCACACTGGACACAGATGCATCCTCACAAGTGCTGCATAGGAGCAGTGTTCCCCTTGTCTTTCTGGCTATGTTCTGCTAATGCAGCACTGTATGCCGTTATCCTGCACCCCTTCCCCAGGCCCCTCTTGCAGAGTTATGAGCCAGGCAGTCCCTCCCCTGCTGGTACTGCTGCAAAGGGCATTTCCAATCCCCAGGGAAGGACTTGGTTTTGTCTTTGCTGAACTTCATGTGTTTCATGTGTCCATCCCTCTGGCTTGTTGAAGTCCCTCTGTATGGCAATGCTGCTTCCCAGGGTAGAAACTCTTCCCTTTAGCTCTGCATCAGCCACAAGCCTTCCCATTCCTTCATCCGTGCTCACTGATGAAGATATTAAATCGTGTCAGCCCCTGTATTGGCTCCTCAGGAACACAACCCTACCTAGACCCCACTTACACTTTGAGCTGTTGACCACTACCTTTTGAATCTAGCCAAATTTTCATCTGCCATGTTGTAGGTCACCTGCTTGCTGGTATGTGTCATGCTAATACTTTGGGGAAGCCCTATAACCAGCTAGAAGAAAAGAGGGCTGAAGTTGAAAGTATTTTAGCCAAAGGTTTCCTGTATCATTGTGGAAAATTCCTGGAGAGTTGATTATGGATCAGATTAGTAGTATCTCACCAAAATCAGTCTGATAGCTTAGAAGAATAATAATAGAAAGCTTAGAATAAAAAAAGACTCTTCAAAAAGTATCTGTGGCAAAGATGCATATCCTTAGTGCTTGTGTGAATAGGAACCTTTTGCATGTGTGTATTTCTGTCTTTCAGTCTACAGAATGCTTCAAAATAACTACAGGTCAATATACATTTAAGAAGAAATTTCCTAGACTTTGCCATAAGCAGTACATTCCTTATGTGTATATATTATTTTGTAAATGGAGGAAAATTAGGAAAGCACGGAGTTAGTTTTCGTTGCTTTTGCCCTTCACCCTCTGAAATCTCAAACAGCCAAAAATCTCTTGTCTTTCTGCAGCCCCCGGGGTGCAGAGGGCATCAAACAGGTCATACTCTGAAAGTCTGCCAAATTCACTTTATTTAAAATTCAGCACAGTGTTTTCCCTGTTGGGCAAAAGGAGCAGTTGAATAAGGTGGTCAGTGTGTAATTTAGTTCCTTTCCGCCTGTGCAAAATGAATGCTTCATAGCCCCAAAAGAGGCTGAGGGCTTGGAGGGCCCTTGTCCAAATGCAGCACAGGAGAGGGAAGTGCATCCTGGTTCTGTCCACAGTGAAATATACCTCAGACTTCCATTTCCAGCATTTGTGTCTCCTGTGCAGGTGGAAATAAATGAGATCTGACTGATACTTATTTGTGGAGATGTAATGCCCTCTGTTTGTGTAGCTGCAGGAATGCTCAGTTTATCAAAAACAAAAGATGTACTAGATGCTCTTGAAAAAATTTCTGTTAGCAACAGTTAAGTTCTTGGTTGACTTTTTAAATATAAATTAGAGAAATGTGTGAATTTCAGCAGCCACATAACAGAGAAATTTTGAACAGAGAAGTTCTGCAAGAGCTCAAGGAAAATCGGCTTACGTGACTAGCTAAACATTTGAGGAGGGGACTGTTGAAATTAAGTGCAGAAATGGCTAGCAGTAGCATCCTGGACTGTCAATTGATAGTTTACACCACAGCTGACATGGTCTTATGGTTTTGTAAACTCTCTCACACAAATAGCTTTGCTAATCTGAAGATTTCCACTACGTTCCTGGGAAGTGTGGGAGAATGAAGACTACACATGCTAGGGTTTGCAGTTAGCAGCAAGTAAAGGAGACACATAAATTTTGTGTTGAACTAAGTTCTGTTTTCAAATACACTTTGCAGGCTGATGAAACAAATGACATTCTCATCTTGTTACTGTTCATTAACACAAGGATGTGAAATCATTCTGCATACCTGGTCTCCTCTCACCAGGAGAGGAGACCTACATTCCTATGTAAATAGTGCAACTTCATCCATCACTGGGTAATCAGAAGACTGTCAGGATCTACTGGCTGCAAAATTTGGGAGTTCTTGTAATTTCATCTGAAATACAAAAAGACATATTTTAGAAACTGCTGGAAAGAGAAATAGAGCTGTATTTCACAGAATAATTAGTTCTCGTTTTGCACTAGATTTTCCATTTTTTTTTTCTTAGTGACGTGGACTGTTTCTCTTCTGTGCTGTTCACATTTGGCCTGCTTTCAGTGAAGTTTATAAATGGGGGTGATTGCTGTGAATGAAATCTGGAAAACATACACTAATAGATACAGGAAGAAAAAATAATCTTGATACTATTAATCTAATGAAAATTAATTTGACAGAAGTGGGTCTTAAGTCATAGAGATTTCAAATATATTTGATTTATTTAATCTAGTTTCCAAGGCGAGTTTTGATAGCTTTAAATAATAAACACTTTATTTAAGAGAAATCTCAAGAAAGCCATCTGTCCATTTGAACGTATGTTAACATTCCTGTGCTTGAGACCTCCCTGAACTTTCCTATTCTGTGACTTTTTATGCTGTTGACTTTGCCTTTTTTTGCTGGTAGTGTCAGGCTTACTTGTCCAATCTCAGCTGTGTGACTGAGGCAGTCATCATTATCCATTGTTTGAACAAGGTCTTGTTGTGTGCTCTGGCTGATTGATTGTTTTATTCTCAATAAACAATGACTTACAGTCAAGGTCTTTGAAGCGTTTCTCACTCAACTAGTTAACTTACATGCACAGAAGGCCAACTGTCCCTCCTCTATATTCATTTATTCAAATAGGTATTTTTTTTTTTCTCAGGCAGAGTCACTATCTTAGAAAGGAATAGAGAGCAGTCAGGAGGAAGTATTATTTTTCTAGTCGTCTTTCTGTTTAAGCTATAGTGGTTTTCTGTGTGCTTCTTTAATCTGAAGTCACAGCACAAGATATTACATTAACGAACTCCATTTATTCTGAAATAGGATAAAATGAAATCCCAGTGATGCTAGAAGCATCTGAGGAGCACTGAAACTATTGTCTCCCAATGAAAAGAGAGGAGCCCAAAGTTATGTTGTGAATATCAGTAAGGGGTGATGCTCAGCTCAGAGCTTCATTTGGGAACAGTACCAGCTGTGAATATAAACCTTTTACAGGTGACTTAAATTAATAGCTCTTTGCATATTTTTCCTCCTTCACTGACACAACTGATTAACATAAGCAGTTTTTAAAATATCCTAACACTGCAGTGTCATAATGACAGTTCAGTCTGCCCTGCTGTCATTAAAAAAGTCCTATGGCATTAATTTTTTTCCAGTCAGCCTTACCATTTAATATTTTGAATATGTGAAAGATAATAGCTGAGTAAAACTTTCAATGTCTACTGCAATGGAAAGATGTAATCTGGTGGTGCAAATCTGCTGTCATTTTACTGTGAGGGAGCAAGAGAAGTCTCTTGCAGGTTGCTGACATTTTGCAAAGTGGTAATGACTCTACTGTGCTGTGCAGACACAAAATAACATAACTGTCTCTGTCTTCTCCTGTATGCACTGCTCACTTCTATCTACTCCTGTGCAAGAAGGAAAATTCTCATACAAAGGCGAGGTCAGCAAAATTCCTTCAAATAAAATTAATGGTGTCACTATAAAGGAGAACTTTTTATAGCTTGTACATATGCAGCTGACAAGTTTTATGGCAACTCTACAGTAAGAGTCAACTATATTAAAAAAAAGTATGTATCCTAACCTATTTGAATAAGGTTCTCCACCAATCCCTTCTTACTCTCTTTATTGGGATTGGATTGGGCTGGGGAGGGAGACAATTTTTTTTTTCTTTCCTCTCTGTGGTCATAAGAAAGGTTTTATTATTTACAGAAATGTCAAGGTCAATGCATACCTGTAATGCTATGTACATAAAAATATACATGAAAGCTCCTTCATGTACACAGTCCACATGTACACAGTCATTTACTGTGTAATGGTAAATAGTCAAAGTTTATTCTTATGCTTACATTAGTTAAATCATTCATTCTTTTGAAATAGGGCATTATAAACATCACTTAGTATTTTTTTTTGGTTCTGCAGATGATTAATATTTGGAGGAAAATATGTTTCTTGAAAAGTTAATTGAAATAGCGAATTGGAGTCTCCTTTCACTTGCAAAGATAAATCCCATGTAAATGTAGTGAGATGCCGGACATACATCAATTCAAAATGGGTGTAAACATGAGCGAAGAGTGAAGCCCATTTTTCCTGCATGAAAAAAGTGACTAATACACTGAAGGCTAGTTTAGTAGGAACATTTAGTCACGGCTTCCTGTAACTGGGCCACTTTGTGAAACACGTACTTACACACCCGTTGTTGCAGATAACAGCATGCTGGAAAAACTAGGACATTGTAATAGGTACGGAACCTCAACTTTGTAATTTTAAGAAATGAACAACGATTCTTATGTAATCGGTTTTCATTTCAAAGCCCCCACCCCCTAGTCTGTTAAACCCTAATTTGATCAGTAAAAAGGGGTTCTGGCTGGTCAGTGCTTCTCCGTTCCTACTGTCTTTAAGTCTGGAGATGGCAATTATTTCTCCATCCCGGCCAGGAGGTTCCTGAGTTTTCTACATGGGTCTGTTTGTCTTTTTGCATTCTTATGCCCTGTCTGTTCCCGGTAGATTTTCACCTCAGAAATTCTCAGCATCCAGTAAATTGGTAACTCCAGTTGCTGTGACTGGTACCTTAGGCTCTACCCCTTCCATGCTGCTTGTCTATCAATATTTGAACAATGCACACTGTCTCCCTCTTTTTGAATAATCATTTTGACTGAATAATCACCTTGTCTCTAGAGACAAACCCTGCCAATCTCATCTCCATTTAGTCTTTGTATCCTATGGGTTCTTATTCTTCCAGAGCCACATTAACCAACATAACTAACACCTGCTGCATCTGGATCCATGTTATTCCAAAAGTGGGGTAAGCTTGTGCAATAAAGTATTTTTGAATTTTTTTTTGTAGTATATGAGCATCCCTACACATATACACTTACGTTGCTAACTGTGTGAAAAGACAAGGTAGCAGGAGTAGTAGTAGTCAGGATTGTGAGAGTTATCTAGCAGTCTTGTGTTAGCCTTCAAAATTTACTGGTATGGTGGAAACCCCAGTGTCCCAGGTAAGTGACAGTTTTGGCCATAATCTTTATCCAAAAGTTCTAATCAATCTTCTAGATATTGGCCTTAAGTTACCTTGAACATAACGTTTAGTATTTTTGTTTGTATTCAGTATTCCCTGGGATGCTATTGTAGAATCTGTCAAACAAATCTGATATACGTGCAGCATTTCTTGTTACACATTGCAAGATGTAGTGCAAAATTTTTAGATTCTGTGGACATTTCTGATGCTGCAGGACAATGATGGTACTTGAGCTTGCGGACAATTTGCAGTTCATTAGGATTAAGTACTCTTCTTATGCTGAGGTGATGTATTCTAATTCAGTGGTAGCATAGGTCTTCTGTCCTACGGAGGATCCACTAGGGCTGAAACTGCTTCAGGATGCTTTGTTTCTTCTTGTTCCTGGAGTCTTCACTGGGATCAGCTTCATCTGGCTGGTCTTTAGGCATAAGTTATTGGGAGTGGGAGAATACCGGTAAGCAGGAACTGGCCACTGGCTGGGAAAGAAATGGATCAATCTGTATCAGATTTTGGGGAGTATAAATGAAGAACCAACTTTCAGACCAAATTTTTCCTAGTTTTATGATTTTTGTTACAAGCAGTGAAGTTAATTAAGAGAGGTATCATTCTGAAGGATTTTTAACTTCAAGGGTTAATGACTCTGAACAGGTGTAAGAGATAGCATATAGCTGAGAACAGCAAGCTAGTGGAAGAAAATACTGATGTTTGTTACATTCAGTTTTTGCTTGAGGTATAAGAAAAGAGAAGAAGTCACCTTGCCAGGGAGAGAAGTTTAAAAATGTGATTTTTTTTTTTCAGTATAATCTATTCTTTCCATAGCTAGCAGTTCCTGGGTGTTTACCTGGGGAGGTTGATTGTGCTAGATGATAACTATATTATGTATATTATGTGACTAACTTGGGCATCCTCTGCTCTTTCTAGTGTCAGAGAAGGGGAAGAACCAGTCTTTTTTATCTACGGTAGATGTTAATTGACATATTTTACTGGAAGGGCTTGTCTGCCGTCACAACAGAAAACTGCATTTTTGTAATCAGCAATTGTGGCTGTCCATACTTGGCAAGATATAGCCTTGTCCAGGCAACCTTCTCTCTGTCCTGTAAGTTATTTGTTTGTGTTTTTTCCTTTTTTTCACCCAGGAGATATTAAAACAGGCTGTAGTATTTAGTCAGTGGCTAGAAATCGTGCATTTCCTTAACCTGTGGCAAAAAGTATGCCCTGTGCACTTGAGTAGTAGGAATGAGTTCCAACCCAATCTGGAATTGCTTGGGTGTTCAGAACTTGGGGACCAGCATGATTAACGATAAACAGAGATATGAATTAAAGTGAATAATTATTTAACATGAGAGAAAAAACTTAAAAGAGGACATCTTTCTAAATTGTAGAGAAGAGCAGTTCAAATATAATAATGAGTTTTCTGTGCTACAACTTTGTAGATTTGCTGGGAAAAGAGAAATGTGATATAAAAATCAATATTTCTCTCAAATTGATAAGGATTTTCTTTAGGGTGCCAAGGTTTTTCAAGTCTCAATTGAATGGTCTCTCTTTGAACTCGCAAAGCCCTTGATATGTGCACACACAAATAACTTTGGCAACTGGTGCCAGAGTGACCAGGCCTAGCCCAGGTGTACGTGAGTGAATAGTTTTGAAGTAAGCACATAGAATTACAATCATATTTCTCAACCTTAAGTGCCTCATAGAAAATAAACACTCCCAGTTACATGATCTCCCCTATTGCCAGGACAATACAAATCACAAAGATCTGTGATAAGACCCTGCTTTTAATGAAAGAAGATTGCATTTCTCCTCAGATCCCTCTAAGTCTTTGACTTGATTTGAGAGAGAGAGAGGCAAATAAACTAAACTGAGTTTGAGAACTATGAAAATTAAAAAATCTCCTAGGACCTCTGTTAGGATCAGGGTTTGAAAAGCTTTGAGAATAAGGTGTGAAAATCTTCACTCAGAACTGCCAGTGTGGGCTGGGACTGCTCAGTCTTGCTCATACCCAGAGATGCTGAGCACCCATGTGATGGGTTGGCCCTTGGCTGGGGGCCAAACCACACACAACCGCTCACACAGTCCCTGCCCCCACCCAATGATAGGGGAGAGAATTAAAGAGGTAAATGGCAAAGAGGACTCGTGGGTTGAGATAAGGACAATTTAATAACTAAACTACAATAATATTAGAAATAATACTATATACAAAGATGCAATGT
>WKFP01012969.1:94673-114771 GCA_011057875.1 Pterocles orientalis
GTGCCTTAGCATAGATTCTAGGAGGATTTGCTCCATGATCTTGCCAGGCACAGAGGTGAGACTGACCGGCCTGTAGTTTCCCGGGTCTTCTCTATTTCCTTTTTTAAAAATGGGGGTTATGTTTCCCCTTTTCCAGTCTGCGGGAACTTCACCAGAGTGCCACGACTTCTCGAATATGATGGATAGTGGTTTGGCAACTTCATCTTCCAGTTCCTTCAGGACCCGTGGATGTATCTCATCAGGTCCCATGGACTTGTGCACCTTCAGGTTCTTTAAATGGTCTCGAACCTGATCTCCTACAGCGAGCAGTTCTTCCTTCTCCCATTCACTGCCTTTGCCTTCTGCAACTTGGGCAGTGTGGCTCGAAATCTTGCCAGTGAAGACTGAGGTGAAGAACTCGTTAAGTACCTCAGCCTTGTCTACATCCTGGGTCACTAGGTCTCCTGCTTTCTTCCAGAGGGGGCCCATAGTTTCCCTACTCCTCCCGCTCTTTTCTGTAAGGAAAGCATTAGCAATCCAGCTGTTCATTTGTATTCAAGACGTTTTTAAGATAAAACTGTAATGAAATATTTAATCTGAAAACAACATCAAGTAAAACTTTTTTCAGTGTGAGAATGGAAAATGAGAGCAAAAGTCACTGGGAAGACCCTGTTTCCAAAACTGATGGGGTGAATTTTATTTCAGCAAATTTGCTAATAATTTATGATGATTTAGGAGCAGAAACAGGATTCTAGCTGGGACAGTGCTGAGCTGAACTCAGACTCCAGCTGTTATTAGGAAGTCTTTGTCTTGATAAATTTATGACATTTCTCTTTCTTTCACCTGAGCCACTTAGGGTTAAATATCAGTGCTGGGAAAAGAGCAACCTCATTTTTGTAGAGTTTATTTATAATGACTTTAGCATTTTGTTATTCATTTGGAAATTAACAGTTTCTTGCTAGTTCACTGTCTGATGAATCTTACTTTCCTTCTTTGTGCTTTCTAGATCTTTCGTGGTTATATGCACACTCTCTCTTTCTCTGTAAGACAGAGATGTACCCAACAGCTGTGAGATATTTTTTGATTTTTGGTTTGTATACATTTTCCTTCTGAAATCCTTGAAGTATTCAATTGAATAAGAGGAAATTAAATTAAAAAAGAAAAGAAAAGAAAAGAAAAGAAAAGAAAAGAAAAGAAAAGAAAAGAAAAGAAAAGAAAAGAAAAGAAAAGAAAAGAAAAGAAAAGAAAAGAAAAGAAAAGAAAAGAAAAGTTTAAATCTGGTTTGACTAAATGTGACTCCAGAGGATGCCCCTTGCCTTCAAACATTTGCAGCATTTATAGTATATTTTGAAAAACGTCAGACGCCTTTGTGGGTCATACAGAAGCTTGACACCAGGTGAGAAAAATATTTCACTACGAGAGTTTGAGGCTAGTAGCTGAACCCAAGGTTCCTGGGCTCTGGACTGATACTTTAACAATGGGGACATTGTGTCTTTTGTCTTGTATACCTGTATTGTTAATAAAGCCTACACTTTTGCTGTTTTTAGCATCATAGAGTAAATATCCTGAGTTGAAAGGGATCTGCAGTGATCATCAAGTCCAACTCCTGACTCCACACAGGGCAAGCTAAAAGTTAAACCATACATCTTAGAGCATTGTCCAAACATTTCTTGAACACTAGTTGGCTTGGGATCATGAATACTTCCCTGGAGAGCTTGTTCCAGTGTTTGGCCACCCTGTCAGTGAAGAACATTTTCCTAATATCCAATTTGAATATACTACCCTTACAGTGAATTATATATGTGATGTCACCTTCAATCACCGTAAAATAACTGATGTGGAATATGGAGGCTCCTCTTAGCTAAGACAAGTTCCAGAAGCACAGGTTTTCTGTCATGGCATTAGCTGTTGTTTCCGTGGAGGAGCTGGAAACACAGGTGTAGATTCATAAATCTCTTGCTGTTTTGAAGATAATTTATTGAGAAACTGCATCTTCTCCTGCCATTGTACTAGAACTGCAAAGCCTGGAGAATGTAACCAGGTACTTTTGGGTTTCTTAGGAAGGATGTTACCCTTCAGCATATCACCCTTGGGAGCTTCTTTGTTTTGATACCAACCACCCTTGGGCTGAAATAAAAAAGCTGATCTTTGGGCCAAATGGCGGTGTCCATCTGCCTGGCGGGATGTGGGGAGTCCCTGACAGATGACATGTGTGAGGAAATAAAAGTGCTGTTTAACTGTGATTTCACTTAATTTGTAAGTAGGGGAGTGTAGAAGTCCTGAATTCAGCTCTTATTGTTTTTTTTTAGCTTATGTCACAAGAATGAACAAGGTTGAAGTAGGACAGATGCAAAGAACCTCTACTAAAAATGGGTTACTAAAATATTTCAGGATTGTGAATTTTAGCTTCAGTCATATAAGAAAGAGAGATGCACTTGTCCTCTTTTTAAGTGTAGGGAACTTTAAGGCCAGCATTTTCAGAGGTGAGTGTTGGTTGCCTCAGTATTTTAGTATGCAGTGAAGGCATTTTGATTGTTTACATGTTAATGTGTCCTGGGTTAGGTAATTACAAACTGGTGCATAGCATTAGTCACTTCTGAAGCATTTGTCTAGCCATGAAGAAGTCTTGAGGCAGATTTGAAGTGGGAATTCAGATTTTACAGATCCCAGTCAATGCCTTGAACAAGTTTGCTGTTAAATCCTAATTGCTTGTATATATGCATTACAAGAATGGATTATGATCCGACATTTTTCATTTGTATGCAATATTCATTAGAATGTTATTGAAATATTCTCTTGACTAGACATGGTGGGGAGGAAGAGGTCTAGCTGTAGTGTTTTTCCAAATTTTACTATAAATAATTCATCTATTTAAACTGAAGTTTCTAAACTGCATCTATTTTGGTTGTATTTTTAAACTGCATTCAGTGTGGGTGGAAGCAAACTTTTAATTTAAATGTTGATTTTCACTCTGTGATGTAGCGCCCTCATTATTTAAAAATATAAACATTTTTTTTCTCAAGTGAATGTGTCAGATCCTGGTTATATACATTCAAACCCAGGCTTGCTAGTGTTTTCACTTCATATGAAGAGGGTTAATTATGAACTACACTACGGACCTCAAATACGTCAGCAAGCTAAGTAGCTGGTGACTGCTGCAATCAGGTAACTGCAAGGAAATGAAACTGGACTTATTTACATTTAGCGTGATGCCTGGGTTCTTAATCACCTCAAAGCATTTAAAAATTAACTTTACTACCAACAGCTCAAGAGGCATAATGAACCGCAGGAGGGAGTTTTCTTCTCTTTCATTTTCATTGAAGCCGTCTATTCATTTACATCAGACTACTCTCACTCCAGTCTGTTTTCCTGCTAAAACCTCAAAATTTTCCTTATTTCATTTTCTTACATAACTTGTGGTTCATTTGGTATGCTTCATCATAAATTAGTATTAAAACTGTGCAAGAACTCTCAGCAACTACTGAAGTACATGCAGATGCAAATTCGTCAAGGACAAATAGAAGAAAACAGCTTAATATTTCTGTTTAGTTGTGGCTCTATCTATGAATTAAAAAGGCAACAAAATATCTTTAATTATCATCTTCATGCTTTCCTGAGGTTTTGCACCTGCACAAGCACATTTTATGATTTTACACACGGACACACTCTCGCTCCAGAAGGGGGGCTACGCTGTAATCAAATAAGCAGCTAACAGCCTGACCGGTAATGACATTTGACAATTGGCAATTTAGAAGATGGAAGGAAAGATATTGAAACTAGTACAAATTCTCCAAGCTTTCCACCATAACTTTGTTTTATCTTGACTCTTATTTGCCCTGAATCCCCTAATAGGAGCGATCCTTTCATAATGTACTCAGCCAACCCATTATTTCTGTATACTTTTTTTCCATTGCTACAAACATGAAGCACTAACACCTCCAAAAGTGGCCTGTTCCCTTGGGAAAGGTCTCAGCTATGAGCGGAAAAAAAATCTGTTCTTTGGAAGTTTCCCTTTCAGGTTTGAACTATTTTCCTGGGCTATTTACAGCTGAAGTGAAAGTGATATTTTGAGAGACAAAAATAATGAAGAGTACAGCAGTCCAGCAAAACTTAACAGGGGCAAAACTTAATAGCAGTAGGCTTTTTTTTTTTCCTTTTTATCGGTGATTTAATGGACAAATTGAATTTAGGTGTTTATACATCTAGTAAGATAAGCAGAAGTGCTAGCAGTGCAGATTATTTCTTTTTTGTATATAAGAGACAATGTAATAGCACCATGGCAGTTTTAGTAAATGGTAGATACAGTTACAGTAGATATGGACGTGTTTATCTAGTAAATCTATAGGCATAGTTCTTTTAACACCTTTCCCATTGTCTGCTCCTTCAATGACATTTTAGTCATAAATCTAGTAAACTTATAAATGATTTGTTGTGACAGCTTTCACTACCAGTATTTTTACAAAGCAGTTAATGTATGCCACTGTAAATCTCAGATCTCTAAAATTATTTAGGTCTCTTATGGAATAGTGTCGTCAAACCAAAGCAAGGCGTTAGAGCAAGCAGCTGTGGTTTGTGGGGCATTTGAAACACTATGGCTGCCAGAGAGAATAACTCTATCCCGACTGCCTCCCTCCTCCTCCCGCTGCTCACGTTAGCTCTGCATCCTCTGGCCTGCTGCGGCTGCTTCATAAATTGGTTTGAAGAGCTGATACTTTGGGAAAATTAGTGGTGTTAGCACTTGTGCAGCTTTGGGTAGGGTTGAGATGGAAATAAAGGCCAAGGACGGGAAAGAGAAGATAGGGTCTCTTTTTTTCTGATGACCATGTCACCTCAGTACTGTCAGACTGTGGGCTCAGGAGTATGCTGGTTACAGTTAAGGGGAAACTGGTGGATGAAGTCGCTAAACCACGATCCAGTTGTGGCAGTCTGGTGAAGTTCCTGTTGACTGGAAAAAGGGAAACATAACCCCCATTTTTTAAAAAAGGAAATAAGGAAGATCTGGGGAACTACAGGCTGGTAGTTGCATCTTGGTGCCCGGCAAGATCATGGAGCAGATCCACCTGGAACCTATGCTAAGGCACATGGAAAATAAGGAGGTGACTGGTGACAGGCAACATGACTTCACTAAGGGCAAATTGTGCTTGACAAATTCGGTGGCCTTCTATGGTGGGGTCACAATGCTGGTGAATATGGGAAGAGCAACTGATGTCATCTACCTGGACTTGTGAAAAGCATTTGACACTGTCCCATATGACGTCCTTGTTTCTAAATTGGAGAGACATGGATTTGACAGAAGGACCATTTGGTCAGCCAGATAAGGAACTGGCTGGATGGTTGCACTCAAAGAGTGGTGGTCAACAGCTCAATGTCCAAGTGGAGACCAGTGAAGACTGTGGTTCCTCAGGGGCCAGTATTGGGACCGGTGTTATTTAACATCTTTGTGGGAGACATGGACAGTGGGATTGAGTGTACCCTCAGCAAGTCTGCTGATGACACCAAGCTGTGTGGTGTGGTGTGGTGTGGTGTGGTGTGGTGTGGTGGACACACTGGAGGGAAGGGATGCCATCCAGAGGGACCTTGACAGGCTGGAGAGGTGGGCTCATGCAAACCTCATGAAGTTCAACAAGGTGAAGTGCAAGGTCCTGCACATGACTCAAAGCAATCCCAAGCACAAATACAGGCTGAGTGGAAAATGGATTGAGAGCAGCCCTGAGGAGAAGGACTTGGGGGTGTTGGATGACGAGATGTTGAATGTGAGCCAGCAACGTGCACTTGCAGCCCAGAAAACCCACTGTATCCTGGGCTGCATCAACAGAAGCGTGACCAGCAGGTCGAGGGAGGTGATTCTCCCCTTCTACTCTTATGAGACCCCACCTGGTGTACTGTGTACAGATCTGGGGACCCCAACATAAGAAGGACATGGACCTGTTCGAGTGGGTCCAGAGGAGGGCCATGAAGATGCTCAGAGGGCTGGAGTGCTTCCCCTATGAGGACTGAGAGAGTTGGGGTTGTTCAGCCCTTGGAGCACCCTTCCAGTATTTAAAGGGGGCTATAAGAGAGATGAGGAGGGTCTCTTTATCAGGGAGTGTAGTGATAGGATGAGGGATAATGGTTTTAAGCTGGAAGACGGTAGATTTAGATTAGACATTGGGAAGAAATTTTTTACCGTGAGAGTGATGAGACACTGGAACAGGTTGCCCAGAGAAGCTGTGGATGCCCCATCCCTGGAGGTGTTCAAGGCCAGGTTGGATGAAGCTTTGAGCAACCTGGGCTAGTGGGAGGTGTCCCTGCCCAAGGCAGGGGGGTTGGAACTCGATGATCTTTAAGGCGCCTTCCAACTCAAACCATGCTATGATTCTATGAAATAAATGTTTTAATTTAAGTAACCTAGACACTGGCACTACAATTGTAAGGAACAAATGTCTATATTTATGAAACATCTACAGTTCAGTCTTGTAAATCCTTTTTCAGTCAGGACATTAACAATTCTGCAAAGAAAATCTCTTTGTCTTTTTATTAAGATGATAAATAATCTAATTGTGAGACAGATGGATTTTAGTGTGTGCTGTCTTGGGGAAAGATGTGACTGCTGATAGCTGTCACCTTGAGGGAGGCTGGTAGGGTATCTATCCAACTCGCTGGTGAAGCTTGAGTGATTATTTCCTTCCTTAGCCTGAAGTTGTATAGTAAATATTATTCTTTATCTCTGCAGGAAATAGAATATGACACATGGTGAGGCTGGGGGCTAGTATTGCTTCAGCTATCTGCTTTGTAAATGAGCCAGAAAGTTTCTTATAATAATTTAAAAGCAAAAGGGTGCTGTTGTGTGTATCAGTGCTTTAACATTTCAAATTTGTAAAATTATTCCAATGTAGCTTTCTTGTGATGGACCATGTTGCCTGTTGGATTTGATGTTCTCTTTCAAAACTAATAGCTCATTTCCTCTTTACGTGTCAAATTGTCCTGAAATCTAGTGTTTCTGTAAATAACTTATTTAGACTACAGAGAGCCATAGTTGGTAATTTTTTTAAAAAATTATTTTGCTTACATTTAAGCAAAATATTTTAACCATTTTCTTTCTTACCTATTTTCCTATCCTATTTCTAACCTACCCCCTTGAAATTTTTATTTTTAAGATTTCTCCTGTTATTAGCCCTGACCAATTGTAGAAATGTCTAAAAATATTCCATGTTTTCTTATCCTACCGTTTCAATGCATTTTGATGTAGATTGCTGTGCAGTAAGTCTGACAGGTCTGAAGGAATGAGCAGGACCTCATCGTGCATTTGATAACGTGAGCAGCCCACTTTCCACTTTCCCCATAGTGAGTACCATTCATCTCTGCTATTAGCTACTGGATAAAAGCTCTGAGGAGGGTTTTTCACCTTTTATATTCTCCAATTGTTTGTTTAAACCTTTTTCTTCAAAGCTAAATGTGCTTGTTTCCTTACTAGAAACCATAGTTGTCTTTGGAGTTTACCTCAGTTTTCCTTCATAAAACCATCTATAGTTTTGTCTTGATTTATGTTTGCTGGGTGAGAGGAACAGATCTGTCTGTTAGTTCAGTCAAGTTCTTTCCAGACATTTAGTCTGTGAAAAGCTCGGATGCAAAACAAGACATTTTAAAAGGTTTTTTCAGTATCAATTCATATGATGTTAGTTTTTCTGGCTTGTATTACTTGTAGCCAATGGTGCCTGAATCTCTTTTGATTTAGTTTTAAATGGCTCCTGATATAAATGTGTTCAGGACGGCTGCCAAGCAGTATCCTACTATTTCCCTGTCCTTCATTTTAGCCAAAACACTGTAATGTAGTTTTATTGTTTTGACTGGTTGTGACATTGATTTTGAAGAGTTTGTAATATTCAATAAAACATTGTACTCATTCAAAACATGATAAACTTCCGCAATAAATGTTTCTTTGTAAATATATCCTTTCATAGATGTACAGATATTATTTGATTCTAACAATGCAGATGGTCTGTGTGACCGTGTTTGATGTGATATATAGTATTAAAACTTTTGGCTGAATTCACTGGTAGTTTGTTAGAGACTTTCTGCAATAGGGTGAATCCACACTTTTTATTTTCTTAACTCTGTTTTATTTTTCCCCTGCTTTCTTAATGTTTTCAGAATGTGGGACAGAATTTAATGTACATTTCCAGCTGTGAGAGTTAATATCTCCATTGCCCAATACAAAATGGTCTAACATTCCTCTGGGAGGATCTAGCAGGAGTTTGAGATGCAAAAATAATGAAAACATTCATAGCTAGGGAAATTTTACTCAGTCATTCATTTTCTATTTGCCCTTGACCTTCCTAAAAATGATTTTATGTGGAGCATGTTCAGATATCATGGTTTTGTAGGAAATTAGTGTCAGGTAACAAATTGCTGGGAATGAATTATCCAATGTGCTAACAGAATTGTTCAGATCCAGGTACTCCTCAGGCACTGTTAGCAGAAACCGAGTTGAAACTCTAATTCCTGAGTGTTGCTTGATATTACAGATTTAGTGTCCTGCTTTACATTGTTTGTACTGAAGGAGATAGAAAAAGGCTGCCTGGCAGCTGTCTCCTTTGGGAATCCCTGCTAAAACGCAATGTATATTTCATAAGGCCATCCCAGGGAGCAAAATTTTAAGTAAACATACATTTTAAATGAGTAAGCAGTTGTCTATGGGGAAACTGTGTACAGAGCTTTATTTTTAGAGATATACACTCATCTTCCAGTGTGGGGAATTACACACATAATCCACAAATAGAGAGCATGCTAGTTAATGCTTAACATTCCTCTAAATGCAGCCTTGCAAGCTAAATTAGTAAACACTATTGGAAGAATATTGTCTGCATAGGGCCCAGTTTCACTAAGTCCAAGCTCTGCTGCCACCAGAGAGTGTTTTGCTGACATATAAGCTTTGCAATGGATCTGGTTGGGTATGCCTGAAGAGCACATTTTCACTGTAGTTGCCTATGGTTACTTGAAGGTAACGGTATATTTGGAATGTTTTTGGATATGAATATGTATTTGTGTGACACAGTTCCTGTAGTCATACTTCAGCTTGCATAGGTTGGTTTGTTTAAGGTTTGCCAGAGACTGGACACAGTGACTGTTTAATCTCTGGTGATTTTAGACATCTGTGGGGTAGGTGTCTATACCTGAGCTAGTTATTCTGAGCTCCCCTTATTATCAGTGGGAGAAACAGATAGGTTTGTAATGTATTCAGATGGTTTGCTTTAGGATGAGATGTCTTAGTCCCTGGACTCTGTCACCTACATTGACTATGCACAGAGACTAGGATGGCTGCTTCAGATCTAGATGTCTGTCTCTAGCTGAAGTCATAGAAACCTTACCAATGCTGACTAGCAAGACTTTTTTTTTCTTTGGGATAAAATCATGTGGTTGCATCTTTAATATTAATAATTTGATAGAATTCAGTTTGGTTTTATATGTTTATGTGGGAAGATTGGATTTGAGTGATAAAGGAAGAAAATTTGATTAGTTATTCAATGCTTTTCTCTTTATTCACTTTTATAGTTCAACAGAGCTATAAATAAATTTTTATTATTATTATATATTTATGTATGTATGTGTACATATATATTTGGAAAAAAAATCTTTGGGACAAGGTGAACAGAGTGATTTCTTTGTTGTTCTTTATGCTGCAGTTCAAGCTTGCTCCTCTGATACCTTTTCTGAACTGATTGCATCAGTTTAAAAGAACAGATTGTTGAATATGCCAAAGAATGATAACAAAATTAAGTGAAAAGAATGTCTTCAGATCTGGACCCCTCATCCTTTTAAATCCTCTTGCATTTTCAGAAAGCACCCAGATCTTACCTGCTGCCTACAAAAAATAGCCGCATTAAAATTAGCAGTGCTCAAAGACCAGTTAGAGGATTGTTGCAAAGATTTTAAGGTATACGGTGCATCGTGTACTCATAGGTACATATAAAACTGATTGGCAAGTCACAGGTTAGGGTAGTCTGATTCTTTGTTAATTAGACCTAGCAGTTGTACCTCTTTTATTTATCTGTAAGTGGGCTTTTATTGACAATGAGAGGCATGTGTTGTTTCAAATGTATTAATTCCCCTTTGTCCTTTCCTTGCACTGCTCTGGGAGTAGGAAAACAGGTCACTTGAGAATTAGATGTAGTCAAGAGCATGTGCTGACAGGGCTGCGTTTAGGCCATCTTTCACATAGGCAGATCACTGCAGAGGGGTTCCTCTGCCGTATGCCAGGTGCATATTGCATGCCTGCACCACTGTCTTCTCTGCAAGGACTTGGTGTACCAAGTCCTTGTGTAATTTTGTGAGGTATTGAAAGTGAAGAGGGGAACTGCAGGAAAAACACACAGAAGAGATAAATATTTCACCGTGCCTTGATCTTACAAGTTTTTCTTACCCTGTCCACTGTACTTTTTCCATTGCTTATATCAATATCCAGAATTACATCAATGGAGAGGAAAGGGTTGATCCCAAGTTTCACAAGTCAGTATAAAACTAGAAGATTCAGTATGAAACTGGATGTCACTTCTTTTCCTGTCCTGCAGCAGGAGAAGTGAGTCAGTGTTTAAAGGATGTGTAAATGGACAAAATGTCAGTGTTTGCAGTCTGGTTAAAACTCAGCCCCTGGCCCAGTGTGAGGTTGGAGGATGGGCTGTTCAGCTTTGGGCATGGAAATACAGAAGCTGTGAAGGCAGAAAAAGTCTGATGGTACAGGACTGACTCCGTCAATGCAGGAGGAAAAACTTCTTGGGTAGTTCCTGTTTTCCTTATGCTTAGTTTCTTTTTCATTTTATCTTTTTTTTTTTTTTTTTCCATTTGCAACATGTCGGCTGCAGCTTAGTGGTATACTCAGGTGGACAAGGAATACACGTCCTTGCAGTTCACTGGACTTAATTCTTAATAGTTTTCAGTTAAAAAAATGAAGAAAAAAAGAGCTCATACGCTGCAATCTGCTGTTACAATTCTTTGTGTTTGTGGTTGCTGACATTTTTCAAGTACTTGTGTAATAGTGTATTAGACAGGTATGATGGGTAGCTGCAGGCACACATTGATACATTAATTCTGACCACTATGTGTAGTGTAAAATCTGTACTGAGTTTCACTTATACAATACATTTTCTGTATACCAATTTTTTTTCATTTTTTTCCTACATAGGAACTACCTACATTTAGTGTTTTTAACAATAAAGAACCCATGTAGGTCAACAGATGTTAAATCTCCTTCCTTCCCTTGCAATGTCTTTTGTTTCTGAGAAACATAGCAGTAACATGAGACCATGACAGCCTTTATAAAACATGCATTTTAGCAAATAAAAAAAGATTATGAAATTTCTGATCAGTGCTCTGAGGGATTGTTTTTGCATTGATATTGTATTACACATGATAGACTACATCATGTGTGACCAGTGACTCAAAATGAAGACTAGGAGGAAATTTGGTAACAGTTTTTAAATTTTTAGAAAGATTCTTTGTGAAATAAGATAATTGTTTTCCATAGCCTCTGAAAAAACAAGAAGATTGCAATAAGGGAAAATTAGGTTAGAGGTGAGAGAAATGTTTCAGTATGAAAACTTGGTGCCCGGCAAGATCATGGAGCACATCCACCTGGAACCTATGCTAAGGCACATGGAAAATAAGGAGGTGATTGGTGACACCTCCTTGTGTCTGTATGTCTGTACATACATTCCCTTGCTTATACTCTTAGGCGATCATAATTACAGCATTATCACTATATCTTGAAAGTGTACAATGATCTTTTTTCTTCAGCCTTTGCTTAAAAAGATCAGTTTTAATGTCATAGCCAATCCTATTAAAATCATAAAGAGAAGGTTGAAAATCAAGCTAGAAAAAGAATAATTGTAGAATCCACATAGATAATGTATTAGTTTTCAAGTGGCTAGGCCTGATGTAATTCAGCACCAAGAACACAGAATACAGTTTTCAGAACCATCAGCAATTATCTTTAACAACTTGAGGTATACAGATTCCAGAAGGCTAAAAAGGGCAAATCTTTACTTATTTTTAAAATGTCAAAAAGAAGAAGAGAACCTAACTTAAATCACCAGAAAAACATCAGAACAAATAATGAAAAGGTCTGCTTGTAAGAATCTGGAATATAACCTGGGTGTAAGTAAAGCCAAGATGAATTTTTAATAAATCAATCATGTCAGGACAAACCTATTTCTCTCTACTGCAGATAACAAGCTTTAAGGATAGATACTGTCATGCATCTGTATTTTGGCTTTTGACATCTCACAGGACATTCCCACAGACAAGCAAATTTAAGGTAGACAGTCACTTGAGAAATCCCATTCAAAGAATAGCTATCAATGACTCATTTTCAAATGAGCAAGATTCAACAGATCAGGTTCTGCAAGAATCTGTCTGTATGACATATTCATTAATGAACTGGTAGATAGATTAAGATGCTTTCTGTATTTGAAAATTATGCTAAGCTAAAAAGGCTTCAAACCCTTCAGACTGCAAAATGTACTTCTTAAATTATCTTGGTGAACAGTAGAAATCTGAATTCAGCTAAACAATTAAATGAATTCACATGCATATGCACAAGAAAAGTTACCTGCACAAATATAAGCTGGAGAACGACTGTCAAGACAAGCACAGTGTAGAAAAGAACATAACAATTGGAATAATCACAAATAAGTAACCAAATTACACTATTGCATAAGAAGAAATCATGCCAGGTTAAAGAAAATGAGCACGTTTCATGTTAAACACATGAAACATTCCTTCCACTCTACTCAGAGTTGGTAATCCTTCATCTGGATCCCTGTGACCACTGCAGGTTATCACATGTCAAGGAATACATCGACCAGCTGGAGAAAGCCGCAGGAACAGAAATGAGTGAACTTCCAAAAAAAAAGTGATCTAGCATGAGAGCATGAGACTTTGCAAGAACTGGGCTTGCTTAATCCAGGATGGGGAAGACTAGGAGGAAATTTGGTAACAGTTTTTAAATTTTTAGAAAGATTCTTTGTGAAATAAGATAATTGTTTTCCATAGCCTCTGAAAAAACAAGAAGATTGCAATAAGGGAAAATTAGGTTAGAGGTGAGAGAAATGTTTCAGTATGAAAGGCCAACTAAGCAATGAGTAACAGACCTACAGAGATTTCTCCTACTTGTTAGAAATTTTAAGGAGGAGTAAGCCAAACAATGGGGAGGATTGGTTTTCTGTATCGACCCTGCTTTGGAGCACAGTTTTGCATTAGTGGATCTCAGAAATACTGCACAAAGTATTACTATCAAACAGTATGCAACTTTCTACCCTTGCTCTATTGCATAGACTGTGTTGCTGAACATATATCTCTCTTAAGAGTATTATAATGTAAGTTGAATATGAAAACTTAAAGCAAAATGATTGCTGCAAACAAGGATTCAAAACCTCTTTAACTAGGCAGCATGCTAGTGACTACAGCAGAGGAATGGAAACTGGAGATATAAATGCACTTCACAGATTTTTTACAGTAGACCTCTACTTTCTGCCCAAATATTTCATTGTTCCAAAAAGATCAGAGTTTAATTATTAATTACACCCAGAAAATGTGAATCCCTTTGTGAGTAGTCCATATTGCATTGGCTTCTACGATTACTGCATTAAAACGTAAATAAAATAAAATCAATTCCTGTATCCTGCAGCTCTTAGCTCTGATACCCATTATTTCAGAAATATCAGTTCTTGTTACTTTTTTTCCACTCTGAATTTTTCAGTAGGTCATTATTTATGTAATACTGTTGATAATATTTGCATCATACCAGCATGTTCATGGACAAACCTATGGCCTTAATATATGTATCAGTATACCATATGGAAGCAAATCCTTTAAGCAGTCTGGATGATAAGCCTCTTAAGTTTCTCAGAGAGCTGAAATAATGAAAATTACATCTTGGGCTATTAAGGCAAGGTGGTCCCCAGCCTCACTGACATAACTAGATCCAAACATTCTCTACTTTGTTGTAGCCTCCACGTCTTTGTCACTTCTTACCTTCATGTTTGTGAGAGGAATAACACAGTAATGCTTAATTAAGCTTGTGATGTCCTTCATCTCCAGCTCTTTATAGTGCCTTAATAGTACACATGGACTGTTAAACAGACCTCTTCATCTGTGTGGAGAAGTACCACCAAGGTCAACAGAAATTCTGCACACAGCGCTGGGGAGGACTAAGCCCAAGAACAGTGAGAAGGCAATGTGCTGAGCTTACCCTCACTACTCAGAACTGCAACTGAAAGTCCTTCTCTTTCATAAAACATTTTTCTTATTCTTGAAAACAATGGGGAAGAGCAAAGCATAACTGCTGTTAAAAGCAGCTAACATTTTACCTGTCCCTGTTGCTATGCACTCATAGAACTCACAAATCATTCACACACCCTCACTCACATCGGTAGATGTATACTAGAAAAAGTATTCACAAGACCACACTTGTCAGTATGGATTTGTACTTAGAACAAATCTATGTATACCCATCTTTTCTAATACAAGTGAACTACTAGTGACTCATTTTCTCATAAAATGTAGCACTATGAGAAAACAATATTTTAGAAAGTTTCTCTACTTCATTGACAGGATTTGTTCAAAATCAGTGTCATCAAAATAAGATTTGAGAGAGGTTTCGGAGTTATTTTTAAAAACAAATACACATACTTTCTGACAGGAAGGAGAAAACTTGTGGTGAGCTGTACAAAACCACAACCTACTTCTACTCTGATCATTATTCCCTGTTCCCAGTTACTGGACCATGTGCCAAAGCAGCTAAGATGACAGGGTCCAGGAATAATTGTGCTGGAGCTTTAGACCTGCCTCTGGGTCTGCCACATTGTTAGACTGCCCCTGCACTGCTTGTCTTCCTTGCCCTCCTGAATGCCATTTCCTTCCCTTTCAACATTTTTCCTATAATTTGTCTCTATTTTATACATTCATTAATAACATTCCACTTAAACCCTACATACATCCTGTTAGACACAAGGTGTATATAGCAGACCTTCAAGCTGTGAGTGCAGGTTTTGCTCAGGTGGGCAGATGGATTTAGGAAGCACACTCCTGCTGGCCTCAGAAATCCACGCCTGGAGCTCTTCTGCTGGAACGCAGCGTGCACGCAACTAGCCTGCTTGGATTTCAGTCTGAAGCCTTTGCAAATACATACCACACCCCGTTAGTCAAGTACCCATTTCCTATTATAAATAAGATGTTCTCTTTTTTTCTAACTAGATCCTCGAACAATCTGGAAAACTCAGACTTGGCTTCAGATTTCGTGTGCCCTGTTCAGCTCAGGAAAGTTTAGTCTGCTGTCTGGAAGCAACTTAAGGATATCCAGAGTTGGATTTGGTTTGAATTTTGTATTCTGCTACTGAGATAAAAATGGAACTGTGATTTTTTTAGGGGGTGCCTGTGTCTACACTGCTCATACAGAAAGCTCCTGAGGGTGTCCAGAATATCCCGTGTACTTCCACAGCAAAGGTGTTCAGGTCGCTCCCAGAATATCTAGCTGTACCTCCTGTGGGTATGCACAAAGAAAAACCTGGGCCACAGGTTTTGTAGCATGCAATAAGTAATCTGTCATCAGTCTCCTGTTTTTCCACCCTATATAGATGCTATGAGCATGCCATGCAACTCTACATAAGACACAGGGTCTCACAGCAAATGGCAGGAGAGGAAGGGAAGAAAGCAGGGTCACAGCCAGACACAAGCCTGATGGTTCTCAGCCCTCCCCACTGGTCCCCAAGTGCTGACATTGTCTGAACTTGCATGGAGAAAGGATAAGGTGGCAGAGAGATGCTCCTTGGTGCAGGGAGCCCTTACTCAGCAAACTGTGGAGATGCCACCACTGCCAGCCCAGCACTGAGTGTCTGCAGGCCTGGGGGAGCGCAGGCCTGGGAACAGCACGAGGGTCCCTGGAGCAGCAGTGACACAGTCCTTGTAGCTGCAATGGCATGCCTTGGACGTGTGCTCAGGGACACAACCTCTCCTTACAGGGAGCTTCCAGCACCCCTCCGAGGGTGCTGCAAGACAAGGAAGGGTGGAAAGTCAAGGCACATAGCCTTGATTCCTTGAACAGTGCTGTGAGGCATTGGGCTTTGAGGTCCAGATGTCTTGCCAACTATCTCAATCACCCCAATGCAAGCCAGCGTTACAACATCCTGCATAAATAAGGGCTTGTCAGAAAGAATAAGATCCTTTAGGGCAAAGCTGCAGCTAGAACTGGTGTGCTGCAAGCAAGGTGCTGGGCCTCCCTCTCCCTCTTTCCTTGCACAATGCCTTGTCAAAATGGTCATTGCTGCCCCTCTGGGAATCCAGGCACTGCGTACCAAAGGGGAGAAAGAAACCCCAGATAGATGGGAAGGAGGAAGGAGAAGCTCTAACCTGGCTTCCTCCACTCTTGGCCTAAGTTTTGTTCTGTGGATCACAATGTGATGTGATTAGTGATCCATGGATCTAAGGATCCAGCCCACATTCTCCTTTATTTGGCCACAGGACACCAGACGAGATGCATTACATCTTTTCCAAGCTCCATTTAAGTAGCTCCACACCATCCATTGCCAGCTTGTGTTTCACGAGCACAGAGCGACAAGTGACATTTACACTTAAAGTCCAGTTTTGCATGAGAACAAAACTGTGCCTTATTAGGAATGCCAGAAAGTGCTATGTGTGCATTGATAGATTGAAAAATAGTAACAAAGTGCCTTCTCAAAAATATGAAAAATGCACATTAGAAACCATTATGAAAAGACACTAATATCACACAGTACAGATTACATTCTTAACCCCAGAACATCTTGACCTGAATCTGCATTTATTCAGTACTTTCATAAAGATGGAGTAATCTCTGGGGACTTCACCAAGCACAAAGAGGCAAAGCGATGTGTCCACAGGACATAAAATAGTGATTTAGGAACATCCTTCCCCAGCCCATTAATTGTACCTGTTAAGCAATAATTCTTCACTTTATTAACAAGCTAAGAGATCATGAGAATTAATCACTGTGAATAATTGTATTTATAGATAAAATGCATATCAGATTGTGTTTATTCCATCTGGATTTGGGGAGAAATCATACATTGCATTGAATGACAGGGTCAGTTCTGCTGCAAGCACATTTCTCACTGCTCAGCTATAAATAGTGCTCACAACACATGTGAAAAAGATCACACTCCATTCCAAGGTGGGAAATTGCTGAAGAAAACTGTTCTGGTAAACAAGCCCTTCCTGAAGGCTGTCTGGATAACTGGCAGCAAGAGCAACTCCTGGATCGCTCTGCTGACAAAAATTGCCTCACCCCTCCCTGCTACTAAAGCAATGCTGCATGCCAGGGAAGGCTGAGACCACTAATACGGAAACTGAGGCATCTTGGTGCCAGTCTTAGAAAAACCCAGCCCAAAGTGCACGTTTTAGCAAATTGTCTCCTGGGCATGGCTGAGGTGTTCACTGAGACTCCCGTCTCAGCTATTGATACCACCACCTCCTTGCCAGCTCTCACCACAAGCTTAACAGCATCCCAGCCCTGAGTGGTAGACACAACAGGCATGTTTTGCCAAGTTAGAGATTACCAAAGATGACAATCTCACAGCCTCCACACGGTCTCTTTCAGGGCTCCTTAGAAAGGCTTTTCTTGTATCTCATGGGAGTACTCTCTGCTTCAGTTTAAGCATGTTTGCTGTACTGTTCACCAAGAACAAATTATCCTCTTTTGCACACTTCTTGGTTTACTTCTGAACCTTCCTACACAAGGTCACTATAACCACTAGCAACACTTTACATAGTTCAAGACCGTTAACTGTTCATAGATCATCCTACTCCAGAAAGTACATGGGATGCAGTAGGACTGCTATATTTAATTTTTTGATGGAAAGTATGTTTAAGGGATCAGACACCTCTGTTCTGTTCAGCAGTCATGCTGCATCTCCACTATCTGCACCACACAGCATTTAATGGGCTGTTTTCCTCCTTTACCAGTCACATGCACAGTGCTAACTGCAACTGTGCCCCACAGCCCATGAAGTACCCTTGCCAGGGAACCTGGGAATTCTTTCCACTTCATGCACTAAGCCATATTTATATGAGCATAAAATAAGCCAGCTGACTTTTCTATTAGTAAACATACCATGAAACTGTTAGAAATATTGTTTGTTAGATATATTTAGGCTGCAAGCAAACACAGTGAGACATATCCATACCATCCCCCTTGACCATTTGCACAAGTCACCCTTCAGAGGTGCCCATCCCTTTCCACTGACCCTATGAGGAACACAGGCTCCTGATTTTGGTGCACCAGATTATATCTGAGTCTGATATCTAAAGTAGACAGTGAGTCAATTGTGCACCAACACCAACATAGGTGGTTATCTCAGCATAGCCCTTTTGGTATATGCAATATTTCAGCAAGATCATGCACAACAAGACTCCCACAGACATTCAGGCTGGCAAAACTCAGTGTCTCAAACACTTCCAAAAGAAGCAGCCTGGCTTGACTGAAGTGACTTTGTTTTCAAATGTAAGTGAGAGCACAGGAAATGCTCCGCAGTCTTCAGTCTAATAATTATGACGAGGCATCAAAAGCAAGAGACTTCATTTTGAGTCACTGGTCACTATATACACCCTTTACATGGTTAATACTGAGTTTCAAAGTATAGACTATGTGTTCCAAACTTCTTTGGAGGTACCCAGATCTTCACAGAGAAAACCCATTTAGTTCCCGTCGGCATTTAGAATATGCTATTTGTTTCCCTTCTCCGTTACATTTGACAGCTACTGCTTAAGAAATGACTTTGATATAGTCCATGATATGCCTGAGGGTATTTTTAAAAAGCAGATTGAGGGAAGAGGAAGGGAATGAATACATGAAAATAAAGCCTGATCTAAATTAGTAAATTACATGTTCCCCAATGTTTCCTTCTTGAGGTCTCCCATAGAGCAACCACATCATGACACCTGTAGTTTAAGGTTTTCAGTTGTCACTAAATCCTTCCTCCTTTGTCATAAGCTGATCTCATATTTTCCAGAGTGGTGATGTTTGCACTTCACACCATCTGTACAAACAAATAAAGTATTCCCCCCCCCACAAACACAAGCACATGCACACATATACTCCTCTCTTTGGTCTGTGTACAGTAGCTTGGCACCAAGAAGATATGTGATTAAGTTTTAACAAGTGTCAAAGCCAAGTGGCTCACAGACACTTACCTGGAGATCAGAATGTGGTTTAGGTGCTTTCTGAAATTCAAATTAGCAAGTGTCATTCTTCCTGCCTTCTATCACACTTCAGGGAATGTTTGATCTGCCAAGATAGAATGAGACACAGAAAATGAGCAAGAGACAAACCTCCAGGATCCAGGGGCTCAAACTTCCCACTCCCAAGAACTGCCGCTGTCTTTGAGAGCATGAGAATAATCAAGGTTACTCTTGCTTATATGGCCATATTGCAGGGCACTAATACAGGATACTGCAGAACCTATTCCCTCATAAATATTTACATCAGGGATTTCAGCATGGAACAACAGTATAATTAACAATTCAAAACGCTACCACTGAAAGTTAGTTTTGACACCATCAGTTGGAAGTGAGCAGACATGCCTTTGTTAAGCTACGATGTAGTCTATCATGTGTAATACAATATCAATGCAAAAACAATCCCTCAGAGCACTGATCAGAAATTTCATAATCTTTTTTTATTTGCTAAAATGCATGTTTTATAAAGGCTGTCATGGTCTCATGTTACTGCTATGTTTCTCAGAAACAAAAGACATTGCAAGGGAAGGAAGGAGATTTAACATCTGTTGACCTACATGGGTTCTTTATTGTTAAAAACACTAAATGTAGGTAGTTCCTATGTAGGAAAAAAATGAAAAAAAATTGGTATACAGAAAATGTATTGTATAAGTGAAACTCAGTACAGATTTTACACTACACATAGTGGTCAGAATTAATGTATCAATGTGTGCCTGCAGCTACCCATCATACCTGTCTAATACACTATTACACAAGTACTTGAAAAATGTCAGCAACCACAAACACAAAGAATTGTAACAGCAGATTGCAGCGTATGAGCTCTTTTTTTCTTCATTTTTTTAACTGAAAACTATTAAGAATTAAGTCCAGTGAACTG
>WKFP01012971.1:698-15359 GCA_011057875.1 Pterocles orientalis
TGAGGAAAGGCTGAGGGAGCTGGATCTCTTTAGCTTGGAAAAGAGGAGACTGAGGGGTGACCTAATTAATGTTTATAAATATGTGAAGGGTGAGTGTCGGGAGGATGGAGCCAGGCTCTTCTCTGTGACATCCAGTGATAGGACAAGGGGCAATGGGTTCAAACTGGAACACAGGAGGTTCCACTTGAATATGAGAAAAAACTTCTTTACGGTGAGGGTGACAGCACTGGAACAGGCTGCCCAGAATGGTTGTGGAGTCTCCTTCTCTGGAGACATTCAAAGCCCGCCTGGATGCGTTCCTGTGCGATCTGATCTAGGTGTTCCTGCTCCGGCAGGGGGATTGGACTAGATGATCTTTTGAGGTCCCTTCCAACCTCTAACACTCTGTGATTCTGTGATTCTGTGAAGCTGTAACTGCATATACATATGGCGCAAGACCATATGTACCTTCCCAGCTGAAGTCCAGGACCCTGCCATGTGCAGTGGACATGTCCCCGTGTCATGCTTGCTGGGTGGGTGGGGGGGCCCTTCCCAACCCCTCCATCCACACCAGGACTGCCTCTGTCCCTATGCCAGGCTGCAGAGAGGATGTCTTCTTAGATGACACTGCCTGAACCAAGCATATTGTGGCTGTTAGAATAACTCTCACAGATCTATAAAATCATCTACACACCTCTGGGTGCATTTAGTGCAATTTGTAGGAATTTAGCTGATTTCTAAAAAGAGCTAGGGAGAGGGGACCGACACCCAGCTCACATGGCTCACTTCAATTCACAATCTACATGTCTCGAAGGATCCAGGCTGTATTTTTATGCAAGCATATGAAATTAATAAATCAAAAGGTTATTTTAGTTTGGGCTTGGGTTTTAGGTTTTTTGGGTTGGGGTTTTTTTTTTTTGATTTTTAAAAGGCAGCTGCAGATGGGAGGTGCTGCTCAGCTGGAAAACACACAGTGGGTTTCCATAGCACTGAGCTGTGAAACATCCCTGCCATCAACACCACTGGAGCAAGACCTGGTGTCCCAAAGGCCAAAATTTACTAGAGATCCTGCTGCCCTCAGGGTGTGCCACCATCATCATATTTGGCTCTTCTAGAAGATATGTGGGACTGAGAAGGAAGGTGTGGATGTGTCTGGCTGGACCCTGCTCCCAGGAGGACCAACACCACAGCTACAGAAGGTTGCCTGGGGAGGGACTCTTGATCAGGGGGTTGAGTGATAGGATGAGGGTAATGGTTTTAAGCTGAAAGAGGGGAGATTTAGATGAGATCTGAGGAAGAAATGTTTTCCTGTGCAGGTGGTGAGGCCAGGTTGCCCAGAGAAGCTGTGGATGCCCCATCCCTGGAGGGGTTCAAGGCCAGACTGGATGAGGCTTTGAGCAACCTGGGCTAGTGGGAGGTGTCCCTGCCCATGGCAGGGGGGTTGGAACTGGATGATCTTTGAGGTCCCTTCCAACCCAAACCATTCTGTGATCCTATCATTTTATGCCTGGGCAACCTTTGGCATCCCTATCTCCCACAGTGGCCACATTTATTCTTGACAGAGGGACAACATCATGCAGGTAGGGCACCAGCTTAAAAGCAGACATTGCCAAGCAGTGGCACCAGCGTGGCAATACAGACAGATGAGTTCCTCTTTGAAATAATGCAGAGAGGAACCTGACCCTCACAGGAACCTGTGATTCTGTGATTCTGTGATTCTGTGACCCCACACAGCCCAAATTTTTCAGTTGTGTCTGGTTCATCTCTCCCAACCTCAGCTGCAGACAGAGCCCTGGCACCAAAGGGCTCTGTGAGCACCGGACCAACCACTGCATTTGCTTGGCTGCTCCATGCTGCAAAATTCAATGTAATAAACTGTGAATGGCTGGTGACATGCCATTAGGAGGCTGGTGCTGGGGGCAGGAGCCCGAGCACTCTCAGGGGGGACAAGGGCACTCTCTGAGAGCCTTGAGCCACTGCACAGAGATTTCCCCAGAGCTGGTTTTGCTCTAATCCAGGCTCTGGCTCAAATGTGCAGTCTGTAAGCTGCTTTGTGTGGTGAAGCTGTAGCCCTGAAATCCTGGAGCCTTCAGCTGCCACTCTGCCCGTCTCACCGCACCTCCTCCCTCAGAGTCTTCTCAGGGTTTTTGCTTAATTCTCACATTGCGGTTTCACAGTCAGCTGGTGATGATATCTCTGCGGTGCTGCACTGGCCACCGCGGAAGAAGGAGCAGCCCTGCACGGTGGTGAAACAGCCCTGGCCAGGGAGGAGTGAGAGTGACTGTCTTTGTTTTTCAGGAAGAGCCCAGCAAAGTTTCTCCTCTGGAGGTAAATGAATTGAAACGGGTGAGAAATCACCCCAGGAGAGCTATTGCTGAATTGCAGGTGGAAAGACTTAGCATTGAGTAAAGAGGGTGTCAGGGCAGATTGCTGTCGACTTGGAGGTTGTGGTGCTGAAACCAGCGGAGATCCTTGAAAAGACTCTTGTCATCCCCCCAGCATCACTATATCCAGGTACTTCAGGCATCGTCCCAGCAGGGGGGAAAAAAAGCCCACAGCTCCTTGTGCACTACACTGTGCCTGGCCTTCTCCCTGATTGCTCTGAAAATGTGGGGAAGGGGTTTTAACGCAAGGACGTTTAATCCAAGGCGGGGGTCACATGGGTGAGCCCCAGCCAAGCCCTGCCATGCCTGAGTGGGCCCTGGCTGTGGGAAAACAAGACGGTTCCCCGCCACCCCTGCCACCTGACCGCTCACGAGGACACTGTGGTAAACCATAGCTTGGCTTGAAATTATCTTTTCGGCACAAGGCTCCTGCCGATCCGAATGGCACCTCCTCCCTCACCTGTGCAGGTGCCAAAACATCCTTCCTTTCTCAGCGCTATCGCCCACTCAGATCTCTCCTCTGGGATGATGGCACGCGCGTCAAATCTTTAAAGGGAAGCACGCCCTGCTGCAAGGACCACAGTGGTCTCGTTTCCCCTGGCTTTTTTCGGGGCATGGAAAGTGATGCTTGCACCATCCACAGATTTGGCCATCCTCTGCCTTTTTCAGCCCAGATTGGGGAAAAAAAAAAAAAAACCACAACAAAAAACAAACATCAAAAACCAACAAAAAAAACCAACAAAGAAGCTGGAATATAGGTCAGCCTCTGTCCCAGCAGCTGCTTCCATTGCCCAGAGCAGAGGGAAAGGGGATGAGCTGATAGGGGAGGAGGGGCTCAGCCCCGCTCCTTCTCCACCTTTTCAGCATACAGAAAATCCCAAGTCCGTGCCTCAAATCTTAGCGAAAGGCAGCCGGTGTTGCGGCTGCAGCTGCCGAGCGGTGAGCATGCACATGGCCATTCTCCATCACAGGAGCAATGGAGGCTCAGAAACACATTGGCACAAAGGGATTTTTGTTCTCAAGCTGCTCACAAAGGTGTTGTAGCGATAGGTATTGGCTGTGCATGATTACTGCTCTTTACAGGGAGGTGCTGGAGCAATTCTGGTCCAAAACCCCAGACCATCGGCACCCTGCACCCTGGTCATTGAGTATTTGCTGCCTCCCTTCACACACCTGCGCAGTGCAAATCCCACTCTCCTTTTATTTCAAAGGCAGTTTTGGAGACCAGCTTGGGAATGTGAACCACAAACACAGCTGGATTGGAGCAAGTTTAAATAAAACCCTTTACATATCACATCTCAGTGCTTCAGACAGTCCCCTGGCCCTTGCCAAAGGATTTCTGAGCGGGACACAACAGCTCCGGGTTAGGGAGAAAGCTGGGTTTTCCACCCCAAATGTGGCTGGAGATTATTTCTGGCTGTTTTGCCAGATAAAAGAGCTCATTACGTTTGCACTCCCAGGACCGTGTGCTGGCAATGGGAAGTGAAACAGCAAAGGGGACCCATCTGCTCCTTTGCTGCACTGCAAGAGGGAGCTGACCCCCTTTGTGTGGCAGATGCTAGTGAGGAGGCTCCGAGGCATGGTTACAGGTCAGCTCCCACCTCCCAGGACCATGTGCTCTGCTTCCTGTGTGTCCCTGATACAGCTGTGGACACACGTGCCACCCACTGACTCCCTCCTTGAGCATCCACCATCCCGATTTGAGGCAGACCATCCTGACAGAGCCACACCAATGCAAACAGCATCCCAGGTCTTTTCCGTCATCAGTGACAGCCCCTTGAGGGGTCTGTCCCCCCCTTCCCCCGCACCACCCACAGCCACGCCAGGACCAGTGTTGCTCCCTCCTGGGGAAGGAAAGGCGTCCATAAGAGGACCAAACTCTGCATTTGCAGAGCTGTGGGATCCTTCTCCCACCAGTCGAAATCAGCATGTCCAGCGTGCCGTGGAGGACTCCGATGGGCTGAGAGCCCACGGGCTGATCTCCCCCCATGGAGAAGCCATGCAGCTCTCGCTGGAGCAAGGGCTTGAGGAACACGGACTTTTTGTGGTGAAAGAAAAATGAGCAGGCGAGCTTCCCAAACATGGTGAAAGGCGGTAAGTTTCAACATGTGCAGGACATTCAGAGTGGAACCATCCCAAAGACACAGTTTCAGGCCACAGTGACGTGAAAGAAGGAACCTGCAGAGAACCTTAGAATCCCAGGATGGTTTGGGTTGGAAGGGACCTTAAAGATCATTTAGTTCCACCCCCTGCCATGGGCAGGAACACCTCCCACTAGCCCAGGTTGCTCAAAGCCTCATCCAGTCTAGCCTTGGACCCCTCCAGGGATGGGGCATCCACAGCTTCTCCAGGCAACCTGGGCCACTGCCTCACCTCTTCCTATTATCTCATCTAAATCTCCCCTCTTCTCCTCTCGTGGGTGGCATGAAGGTTACGCACAAGGTGTTCATGGACCCAGCAGTGGGTCTCCCCTTGCAGACCTGTTTGGCGAGAGCTGGCTGGCATGGCTGCACCCTGGGAGTACCATGGAGCTCAGAAAGGGCCTGTGGAAAAGGCACACTGCTCTGTGCGTGGATGTGTCAGCTTCCTCCAGCATCCCTCCAGCACTGCTGAAATACCACCTTGAAGACCAAGAACCCATGGCACAAGCCCTCAGACCACTCTGATAAGGAGCTCAGAGGCCAGTCTGCTTCAAGCTCACGGCTGCTGGGGAGGTGAAGCTGCTCACCTCTAGCTAGGCAAAGCAAGGCTGGGTTGGTTTCCATCTGTTCACCAGCATGGCCTGTGCCCTGCCAGCCAGGCTAGGCTTGCAACCAAGGCTGTTGCATAACAGCAACTTGGAGAAGCTGTTGGAAATTGTGGCGATGAACTGTGAGCACCAACAAGCAGCTGGACTGACAATTCCTGTGGCAAGCTGGCAAGGAGACAGTCTAGAAGCTCATTGTGTCTGAGATAATTTCAGGATGGGAACGGAAAACAAGGATGAGATGAGTTGAGAGGCAGTGCTATTATTAACCTTCTGATCTGGGATGGGTGTTTCTTTAGGTGTGAAATGTGAAATTTGAGTTTTTCCATCAGTGCTAAACTCACAGGTAGGACTCATGCTGGGCAAGCAGCTTAGCTTCAGAGAGAGGAATTTGGTTGGGCAGGGAGAATTTCAGGAATAATTCATGAACCACCCACGTGGCCAAGCAATGCATGGAGGGGACACTGGTTGTTGCTGTCATTGCACTCCCATGGCTAGAATGCAAGGTGAAGCCAGATGGGCCTTGTTCTGCAAAGCCTATGGAGGTGGATGCATGCCCTAGGGAAACACCAGGAGATGAACCTCCCTATGGGCATGTTGCTAGAGCATGGCTGCAAGAAAAGCAGAGACACGGGGTTCGTTACTGCAATTATTACAAATTACAATGGCTAGAGTCAGCTTTTGGGCAGAATTAGATGGAACCGTACCAGGCTAAAACCAACATTGCCGTGAGGGATTGCATTCATCTCTTCCTCTGAACAAATAAATAACATGGGCAAATATCCACCAGTTAAAGTGGTTTTGCTGGCAACTGTAGGAAAGCACTTTTATTTGGTCAAATCTACCTGAAAATACCTAAGTTAAGTTTTCTTGTGGGACTTGTCTTCTCCTTTTGCCCTTCTTGCCTGCAAGTATTATTTTTTAATTTGGTCAGTAAGAAAATTCTCTACTTCCATAGGGATAATTTTAAAAAAATATACATGATTGGTTGCTTTTGATTTTCACTGGAGGTTATAACTGTAGAAGAAAATCCCGAGCCATATTCACTGATGCAATGTACACACAGAGGACTTTGTGTGGGGGTGCTCCACTTGGCCTTGGTCCAGCTAGTCATTTTGGAAGGAATATGATCTTCAACTCCTAAACTAGTGAGAAAAACAGAGACAGAACACTGTATGGCAGATTTTGTGCATGCATCTGTGAGCACAGGCACTTAACTGAAAAGCGTTAAAGAAATCTCTGCTTCCAGGGAGCAACCAGAGGGTTAATTTTGGCTTTCTCTCACTCGCTTACTTTATTCTTCGAATAATGAAATTAGTTGTTCCATAGTCTTCTGAAGGGCTGAGTTTAGCCTTCTCACAGAACAATACATGCTGTGCTCTCAATGTGAGTGCACTTACGGTGAACTTTGAGCTACACATCTGCTATAAAGAAGTAGCTCTTATTCCCAGCTGGCCATTGCTAGCGAAAGATTCAGGCTCCATCTATGCCTCAGCATAGTTTTCTTTGCTGCGTGTAAGCCTGACATGCAGAGTAGATGTGTAGAAACTATTTGTAAACCTCGTTAAAACGTGCCGGCATGCTTAGCGCTTTCACTGGGTGAATGAGAGCCAGAGATGAGCCCTGCAAAAGGTGGACACACAACTAATCTGCAGCCCATTACCAGCAAAGCCCCTTAAATCTGCACATTAACTTCCCAGCTGCACTGGGAGGCTGCATGAGGAATTTCCTTGGGATGGTTTTTGGTTGGTGTTTCCAAACCGAAACATGCACTCTGGGCTGATCTAGGTGACCTATAGCAAAGCCGGTCCCGCAGGCTTCCCCTGGGACACCAGAGCTGCACACGTTCTTAACGCTCCACACTGCTGGGGATGGAGGATTCCCAGGATAGGGTGTCAGGGAGGGTATTTTCACCTCCCTACAGTAATGTCTCAAAATGCTGACAGAAGAGCGAGCACATGTAGGGCTATGAAAGCATGTTGGCGTTTCATTGCATTGAAAAGAGCCACAGAAGGGAACAGGCACCTAATCCTGCTGTGTGAGAGTTATTCCTAATCTTGCTCTTAGACCCAAGTTCAAACCTTTGCAGGGAGCAGTGCAATGAAAATAACCTTCCCAACACTCCCTGTAAGGACTATGGTAAAAATTAACCCACTCCTACACACTGCTGAGGTGCTGGACTGCTAATTGCATCCATTCCTTTGACTCCCTCTGTGCTCAGGCTGGCGTCTGGAGGATGCTCAGAGCACCCTGACCCATGGCATGGGGTCCTGCCCCCCCGGGTGCTGTTGAGGTGGGTGGTGAAGCCCCTGTAAACTTCCACAACCCACAGCCATGTGTGGGATGGCCAGAGGTGATGGAGGAGAGGGGGGGTCTCCCCTTCAGTCTCTTTTGTTACAGCAGTTTGTCTAATCCCTCCTCGGTAGCAGTCACGTTGACAGATAGCTGTGCGGACTGCTGAAATAAAACCACAGGAGCAGTGTCACCTCTCAGGCACAGCCGAGATTTCAGATGCTGTGCTTCTGCCCTTCAGTGGTTATTTAAAAAAAAAGAAAAGAAAAGAAAAACAAAAAAAGGAGGAAAGACATTGACACCAGGGAAAGCCACAACACGGCCTCTGGATGCATTGGCCAATGTATAAAGTAGGCAGGGTGGCTCCAGAGATGGTCCCATGCTCCACTGCAGCTGCACTGCCAGCTGAAATACAAACAAAAAGAAAGGAGCATCTTCAATAGCTGGGATGATAGAAAAGCCTTCAGTAAATTCAGAAATCTGGGGGTAGTTCTTCAAAAACATCCAGTGACTCCTTCAGTGCCAAGAAGCACCCAGAAGTGCCACCCATATTGTCCAGACATTAGAAGATCTGTGGATTTTGCTTTGGTTTTACACAAGATCAGATATTTATTGCAGTAAACTCATTTTTTGGAAGATAATCTTGATTCGCTGTTCCTGGTCCTGTGTGCTGTTCTGAGCTGATGACCAAACACTGTGCTACCTAATGAGCTGTACTACATTAAGCTGAGATGTTTCAAGTCAAACAGGATTATTAGATTATATGGCTTCTCACACCATCTCATGAAATTTAACATGAAAACAGACAAAACCTATTTCTTTTTCCTCCTTCTTTGTTTTTAGTCTTGCTGTTGGCTGTGGATCAGGCAGGCATTTTGTCCAGTATAGAGGTTGTCTCAGAAATTGTTTTCTCCTCACAAGTCTCTTTTTTGACTCTCATCCTCTCAATTGCTCTTCTTGGTGCTGGTGGCACCTCCATCTACGTCAACATCCATCAACACCTGCGGTGGGAAGTGGTGTGCACAAAATGAGGTCTTCTTCCCAAAACTGGTCCATGGCCATGTACTTCTTATCCAAAGACCTAAATTTGGCCTTGTTGAGTGGAAATCACAGTGAAGAGAGCACAAACATAGGGTTTGTGGCACAGTGCCAGAAGGAACCATCAGTTCAGTCCTTCGAAATCACGGGACATTATATCTCCCCCAGATACTGCAAGATGAGCAACTTGCATTCATCCCAGAGAGGCTGCCAGGCTTGACCTGAGGATGTCAAGAAATGGTAACACCAGGACTTCATTAATTTGTCTGCTTCAGTGCTTGATTCACTTTTTCTGACACAGCTGTCTGTAGCTTGAACCACCAGGACTTGATGGGGCCTTTTCTCACTGCCCTAAAGAGCACAATGGAATGCAACAATTCCCTCTTTAATACACAGCAAGAAAACCCACTCCATAATCTTTTGAGAAGCAAAATAGGCCAATCATCTTGATCTTCTCCTTGATCCTTTAGTGAGGTGGGTGTTGCCCTCTTTTCTGAAGTAACAAGGGATAGGACAAGAGGAAACGGCCTCAAGTTGCGCCAGAGGAGGTTTAGGCTGGATATTAGAAAAAACTTCTTCACTGAAAGAGTGATCAGGCATTGGAACAGACTGCCTAGGGAAGCAGTGGAGTCACCATCCCTGGAGGTGTTCAAGAAACGTTTGGATATGGTGCTTTGGGACAGGGTTTAGTGGGTTAGGTGGTGTGGGCTGACAGTTGGACTTGATGATCCTTGAGGTCTTTTCCAACCTTAATGATTCAGTGATTCTATTCTATTCTATTCTATTCTATTCTATTCTATTCTATTCTATTCTATTCTATTCTATTCTATCTTTTCAGCCTGGGTCATTACAGAGATGCTGGACATGGCAGCATGGTCCTGTAGTCCCCCTGGCATGCACCCTCTGTTTTGTGGGACTCAGCTCCATCCACAAAGCCAGGAGCTGTGGCACATGCCCCCAGAAGGAGAGACCTGAGTTTGATGGCCAGGATCTGAAGGGGGTCTGGGATCTGAGCTGCTCCAAGTTGAACCAAAGTGACCAAGTGTGTCCTTTTCTCTAGTGGAAAAACCACTGGAGATTGCTGCAATGGAAAAGCGGAGCTATTGCCAAACACGGAAATGTTTCCTGATGTGTTTACTAATATTTGGTCCTCCTTTCTGGACAGTGTTCAAACTGAAATCCAACTGCACGTGTCAGCAACTTCCTGCTCTCCTCCCCACCCTCTGCTCCTGCACCTGGGGGAAAATCAGGGGTGGAAAGGGCAGGTGAGAGGCGAAGGGGAATTAGGGTTGCTATTTTCATCTCGCAGAAAGGGTTCTAGAAACGCCGGGGCAGGACTCTGCTTGGAGGGGCATGGTGAGAGCCCCAGAGGCATTTCCCTGCATGCAATGGTCCCTGATTCTCTCACGAGTGCACAGCCAGCAGCAGCCGGGTCGCAGCAGGAGGGCACGGACAGGCTTTTCTTGCCCAGCCCCTCGGGCCACCTAAGCCTGTCCCAGACTTGTTCTTAATGGGAAATAAATAGGATATTACAATTGTCTCTTTATTACAGGGGTGTTTACAGCTGTCCCAGCCTCTGGGAGAGGGATGGGAGAGCCATCCAGTTTGCAGCTACTGAAAGGTCAGTGTGGCGCAGGCAGCTACCGTAACCCTCTGACTATATCGGGTGTTGAATTGTCTACTTAATTAGTCATCACCAGTTCAGATTTAAGAACATTAAACTGAGACATGCTTATTATTCTTTGGTAATAGCAGTCATTGTACTAAAAACAAGGCTTTTTGCACAGTCTTCAAAGACTTTCAGTTTCATTGCAGGGTGTTTGAGTTTTCTTTGGACTAGCTGTGAGTTATTAACGTTATACTATCTGGTTATAAAGCAATGGGATCCACTGTTTTGAGTCATGGCAAAGGCTGCTCCTCTTGGTTTGGGCAGCTCTTCTTCTTGGAGATGCCCATGGCGGAGGCACCACAGGGTGAAAACTAGTAATATTAATAACCACAAGCAGCCGTGGTCTTCCAGCACAACAAACCTTGGCTTTCCTCATTTATTCCTCTACAAAGGCATGACCACCCTTCTTCCTCTGCACTTCCTTCAAATGCTCCTCCATGAGTCTGATGCAGATGCCTGGGACATGCCAGTCTCACCCAAACCAGGTGGCAGGTGGGTTTTGGGGAAGGTGCCTGCTCTCAGGAGGCATTTCTTTATCTACCAGCATCCTCAAATTTGTGGATCACCCAACTCCCTGCTAAGGGCTTTGGGAAACGCCAGAAAAACCTTGAGCGCAAGTTTAGAGATGGGTTTGGAGAGAAGAGCCTGGTCCAGGGTTCTCACAGCCAACACCCGCCTCTCCTGAATTTCAAGCCTCCTTGTACAGCCTTAGGGGGATTGGAGACCCTTGCAGAGCTCTACCCAGCCATGAAAAGATAATGTATCTCTCTCATTGTCTTGCCAGTGAATATGCTGGGGAAAATTTTCCATGGAAGACCTACCTAGCAGAGCCCAAGCTCATTGTTTTTGCTGAGATATTTCACTTTATCAACTATTTTACAGTAGCCTGTGGAAAAGAAAGAGCTGGTTTTAGTTACTCTTTGAGTGCAAAGGACCAAGGAACAGTTTCAGGAACTTGACAAGAGAGGCTGGTGTGATGATAAAGAGATCAGGACAAATAGGTAGGTCTCCCTAGATTTATTCCTGAGAAACCTCTGTATGAAAATGCAAAACCACCAGAAGAACCGGAGTGCTGCTGCACATCCAGTGTGGCTATATTTGATTGCAGCATCCAGAAGAAAACACATCCCCAACAAAACTATCAAGGTGAGATGAATTCTAACCAGTCTCAGCTCAGGCATGATTAAATACCACCAGTAGAACCTTAAAACACACAGCTGGGCTTGTTGCGTCTGGCCATAGAGAGTCTTGGGGGTGGAGTCTGAGAGCAGCAGGTCCTCTCCCCCAAGAGAGCACTAGATGGTTGTCAGATAATCTCTCTGAGTTTGCATATGGGCTTTCTCTTTGTCTTTCCCCACGAGCAAGATGGGGAAGTCAACAGCAGAGTGAAATAGAATGGCAAATTACAATTACATAAAACTTACGAATTTCTGAACACATACTTGGCCCAAATTAGGCAAAAACTGACGATTTTCTTTGCTTGGTTTAATTCTTTAATGGTTGGGTTTTGGGGTTTTTTTGTTGGGGTTTGTTTGTTTGTTTGTTGGGGGTTTCTCTGAGTAGAAATCCTGCAGTATTTCCTTTCTGAAGGCCTGAGGCATGGAGTGAAATATGCTCTGCAGAATCCCTCGAGACTGTTGCCTGCAGTTACAGGTACCTTGACTGCCTGACCTGATGAAGTCAAGACCTCATTTCCAAGCCTCTGTCCTAGCTCCTTCCCTGGCCTCTCTGATCACAGATTTCCCCAAAACTGGGGACCAGAATCCCTCTCCTGCACTGGGATCCCAGGGGGTGGAGGGGATTTGGGGGTTTCTGGTGGAAACCCACCTGCAAGGCTCTCTGGGAAGCCACTCATCACTCCATCACAAGATCCTTTGAGATGCTGTCTCTGCAAATTGTTTCAAGTTCACCAGTTCACAATTTTAATTTTTTTTTCATGGAAAAATCTTCCACTGGAAAATTTCTTATCAGTCCTAAATAACATCCTGAAACCAAACTGCACTATCTCTGATTGACCCAAAGGGACAAAAGCAATCAGGCCATCCACCCCCTGCCCTGTGACTTGCACCCCACATTTTAAAGTGCTGCTGGCAGTGATTTCATTGAGTCATTTTGGGGGATATCTTTATGTTGCTTCCACTGTGTTGTTTGTGGTTTTCCTTTCTCACTACCAACGACACTTCAGCAAATGCTTCCAGCTTACGTCAGGGCTTGTGTTAGACCAAAAAGCTATTTTGCGTGTCAGAAATGGTCTCTCGCAGCCTGAAAAGGCAGCTAGAAAGTGGAATAAACTCATGGTGGCATCAATTCAGAAAGAGGTGCATGTGCAGCTGGGCAATAAATGAGCCTTAACAGTGATTCTTTAAAAGCCAATATTGATTATTTCATCTCAAAAGGAAAAAGAGCAGAGGAGGCATCCCACTCCAATTCGTTACCAGTATACCTCCTTTTAGGACCGATTAGTCTAGAGGATGAGGGTTCACAGGGACTGGGGTCTCTTCATGGGTGGTGTTGCCAGACGAGCTTTGAGCTTCCAAACTTCACCTCCCGCAAACCTTTTTTCTCATTCCAGCATTAGAAGCGGCTGTTTATTCTCGGAAAACTGTGAAGTATTGCAAACATTCCTGTCTTGGGATGGCAGAAACTTAAACAAGTCCCACAGCGCGGACACAAACTATAAACTGGCAAGTGCTGCCTGAGATCAAAACGTGGACCACCACAACTGGCTAGCACGAGGATGGTGGCTTGCTCGGTGTTTTAACAAGCACTTTGCACTTAACCTGCTGAAGGATCTGAACTTAAAGCCAGGGTTTCTTCGGTGTGACCTCCAAAGACTGCTCTCTCCCTCATAAGATTTCTCATTCAATCTGAAAGCTGGCTTTGCAGAGGGCACTGTCTTTGTCTTGCAGATATAGTGGCTGCTATCGTGCAGACATCAGCAATTTGGGCTGTCATCTTGCAAACTTGTATGTACATGTGCAGTTTAGGTAAGTTTTTGAAGTATAGCAGACATGTAAGTCTCTCAATAATTGGTGATTTCTGTTTTATTTTTTAAGATTTAAATTTAAAGTATTTACTTGATTAGCCTTCAGTCATGCCAAGTGCTTTCTCGTTTGGAAGAATACTTCATAGGTATGAGCAGGCTCTGATTTGCCCCTCCTAACAAGGCATTCACAGACTCCCTTTGATCTGACAAGAAGGACATCCTTCGCTAAGGCTTGGCTTGTTGCACAGATCTACATTACAATGATCAGCTACCATGACCAAAATGCTCTGATCTGGGCTTGGTTGGGAGAGTTTGGTGGGTTGCAGAAATGTGCAGCAAACACAGCCAGTTCCGATGGGAGGCCAAGGACCCGTTCCTGAATACCCGCTGAGCCCCTCTGTGAAACTGAAATGGCATAAGAAGCACCAGAACCCAATAGACCAGAACAGAACTATCTGGTTTCCAGCATTAGAGAGACCCTCTGGTCATTAGCTAGGATGTGTCCTCAAGTGCATCTACCAGAGTTAACCTTGCTTTAAGAGCTTGTAGGCAACAGCCACAGAAACATGAATACCGGTGGGGGCTGGCCAAGTTTCCAAATGAAGATACCCAACCATGTATGTTCCTACAAGGTACCTTCACAGGCTTCCCAGAAAATTCACTGCCCATTTACATTCCTAAAAGGAGCTGCTGGCTCCAGGACTCATCTGAAAACCTGACCTGAACAACAGTCAGGACAGAAGACACCCATCTCAAGTTCACTTTAGCTCAAGTCTGTACCTCTGGGCAGATCCATGCTCATCAAACTCGTCTCTGCCTGCAAGAGCAGCATGTTGCAAGGGAGAATCATTGCTCCACTGACATCAATACTTTCAGTGCAGCTGCCAGTTTCAACGGCTTTAGGTCTCTGGTTTAATAACTTAGAGCTCACTGTGTGCATCTCATGTTATTGTTTATTCCTGGCCGAAATCAGCACTGAGTTGCTACAGATATTGTTTACTTTACCGTTGTCAATAGAAACTAAAGGTCAAACAATCAGCCTGTGGATATAGCTCTGTACTTGTTTATATTTTTGATGACGAGTATTAATAAAAATATTTGTTTGGCTAAGGAGGCTCCATGGAGCAAACAAAGGTGTCCATGTAGTTGAAAAGTGGAGAAAAATAAGCTGAGCCTCCCCCCAGCAGAAAACACAGGGGCTAGGGAGGCTGTCACCAGTGGTCCTACATGGAACAAAACCAGGGCTCTTGGAGAAACCCATGATTCCTTGCAAAAGCCGCTCTTCCTGCTCACTATCTAACAAGAGATGGCTCCAATGTGAAGAGGAGCAACCTGTAGTGACGATGCGCTTCGCACTGCCTTGGAGAGTTCTGGTCAGATCTGATCAGGAGGCATCACAGAATCATAGAATGGTTTGGGTTGGAAAGGACCTTAAAGATCATCAAGTTCCAACCCCCCTGCCATGGGCAGGGACACCCTCCACTAGACCAGGTTGCTCAAAGCCTCATCCAGCCTGGCCTTGAACACCTCCAGGGATGGGGCATCCACAGCTTCTCTGGGCAACCTG
>WKFP01012972.1:2379-14524 GCA_011057875.1 Pterocles orientalis
ATCTTACCGGGAGGGGAGGGGGAAGGGAAGGGGGGGGGGTTGCGACCACGTGGTGGTGGTCCTGACCCGAGACACAAGGCTTTAGCTTTCCTAACCTGATCCCTGGCTGTTCAGGCAATTTCTCTGTATTACTCCCAGGCTACCTGTCCTTGCTTCCACTCTCTGCACACCTCTTTTTTGTGTTTGAGTTTGTCCAGGAATTCCTTGTACATCCATGCAGGCCTCCTGGCATTTTTGCCTGACTTCCTCTTTGTTGGAATGCATCGCCCCTGAGCTTGGAGGAGGTGACCCTTAAATATTAACTAGCTTTCTTGGACCCCTCCTCGCTGCCCTAAGGATCTTGAACTCCACCATTTCATGGTGGCTGTATTCCAGGCTGCCCTTGAGCTTCACATTCCCCACCTCTCCTAGTTGGTTCCTCCATCACTTGGAGAAGGAAGTTACCATCAACGCATTCCAGAAACCTCCTGGATTGCTTATGCCCTGCTGTGTTGTCCCTCCAACAGATAACAGGGTGGCTGAAGTCCCCTTTGAAGACCAAGGCTTGTGAACATGAGGCTGCTCCTGTCTCTAGAGGGCCTCATCTGCTCGGTCTTCCCAGTCAGGTGGCCTGTAGCAGACCCCCACTCTAATGTCACCTGTCCCTGCCCTCCCTTTAATCTTGACCCACAAGCTCTTGGTCAGCTCCTCATCCATCCCTAGGCAGAGCTCCATGCACTCCAGCTGGTCACTGACATAGAGAGCAACAGCCTCTCCTTCTCTCTCCTGCCTGTCCTTCCTAAAGAGCCTGTATCCTTCCAACACTCCAGTCATAGGATCCATCCCACCATGTCTCTGTGATGCCAGTGATATCATAGCCCTGCAGGCATGCAGTCTCTGACTCCTCTTGGTTGTTCCCCATGCTATGTGCGTTTTCATAGAGGCACTTAAGTTGGGCCCCCGATGAGGAGGATTGGTGAATCATAGAATGGTTAGGGTTGGAAAGGACCTTAAAGATCATCGAGTTCCAATCCCCCTGCCATGAGGCTGACTTACTGGCTGGAATTCCTTTCTGCTGCATTTCAGGTGCTCTTTTGCTGACCTGTGATCCTTCTCCAGGCTCTGGGCATCTATTGCTAGCCCTGGCATCAAACTGCTTGGAGTGGGATGGATTGAGGTTCCCCTCCTCCACCAACTTTAGTTTAAAGCCCTCTTCACCAGCTTGGAAAGCATGTGACCAAAGATGCTCTTCCCCTCCTCTGGCAGATGGACACATCAGCCCCCAGTAGACCATTTCTCTCAAATCAAGTTCCATGGTCTGCGTAGCTGAACCCCTGACTGTGGCACCAGTCCTGTAACCATTTGTTGACTTGCCAGATTCAAGTGGCCTTTTCAAACCCCTTCCCTTTGATCAGGAGGATTGATAAAAAACTATCTGCACTCCAGAGTTCCTTACCACCTCTCCCAAGGCTCTGAAATCCTTCCTGATATGCCTCAGACTGCTCCTGGCTGTGTTGCTGGTGCCCACGTGAAACAACAGCTGTGGATAATTGTCCATGGACTGCACAAGGCATGGTAGTATCTCAGTGACGCCCCCGATACAAGCCCCAGGTAAGTAGCACACATCTCTAAATAGTCTTTCCTCTTCAGTCTGCAGAGTGGTGAGGCAGTTCTGCAAGGGCACCTCAAAATTTGGAAGAGGTCTTTTCTTCCTGCTAGTCCTTGCCATTTCAAGCTTCCATTCTTCTGCATTATTGGCCCCCCTCCCTCTGTGTGTGCCAGTGGGGGAGTTTTTGGCTGTTCAGCCATGTACTGTGGGTCCACTGCAGACTGCACTTGGAATCAGCTATCTAACTCCTCAGCTTCCCTGATACTATGCAGCCTTCTTACCACCTCCTGCAGCTCAGCCACCTGCTGCAGGAGCTCCTCCACCTGGGCACACCTTCTGCAGGGAGGTCCCTGCCTGTCCTTGCTCCCAGAGAAAGGTCTGGACACCTCCTACAGGCTGAAGTCTGCACCGCAGCCTCTCCCTTCAGCAGCTCTGGGTGGAGGCATCAGCCACCACTGGGGTAGCTGGTGCAGAAGAGCTAGAGCCCTGACAGAGCTGCAGCCTTTGCTCTCAGACAAGGGCCCCCCATTCTGCGTTGAGGGTCCAGTAGGATGAGTGCCCTTCACCTGTGCAGATGGACACAGAACGGTGCTCAGTTGCTGGATTATGTGTGCTTCGAGTCTCCCATTCAGCCAGTGGATTGTCCCTCCTTCCATGTGGGAGGACAGAAAGAAAAATGGGAGAAGAAAAACCAATGAAAACTCAAAAGAATGAATAATAAGAAAAAAAGGATTGTTCCTGCTGAGCAGTTTCAAACAGAGTGTAATATATTTATTACATCTGGAGGATACATCTGGAGTGAAGCTGGTGATACAGATTTTAAAGATGAAAAAGGAACTAAGGCTACATCTGTCCTGTTTGATAATTTAATTATTTGGGTCAGTCCCAGGTCCTGGTTCGCAGTCATTCACATCTGAGTATGCTCATCCACTTGTGTGCTCTCCTTTGGAACTAACTGACCACTTGTCCCTAGAAAGAAGCCAGGGCACAGTCCTGGAGGCTGCCACCTACGACCAGCTTGGATGAGGCTGTGACACCATCCTTCCCAGCCAGCCCTCCAAAACAGAGCCATCTCACCATGACACCACACAGATCCCCACGCCACTGAGCGTGCAGCACAATCCCACTGTAAAATGCCACTCAAACACCACTCAGAAGGGCTGCTACACCACCTCAGTTTACTTCAAGCATTTTGACCTAAATAACACAAAGAATAGTTATTACTGTTTAAGGGACTGTCATATGGTGCCACACAGGATACAGGCAAGCTCTCCATGGTGTGGATGCTGCCAACAGAGGAAACAAGGCCAAAGCAGTGTGACCACAAGCTGTCCTGCTGCAGCCGTCCTGGCAGCTGCAGGTCAGTCCCCCATGTTGCTGCTTTCTGTGAGTTAGATCTACAGTGGCACAGGAAGAAGAAAAATCATGCAGCAAGCTTCTGAGTTCTGAAATTAGGTGAGGATTGCTTCCACATGGATGCAGATAGACACTCAGCTGGGGTAAGTCCTGAACACTGGATGCTCCCCTCTGTCTTTAACCCAATGGTAGACACCTGTAACAGCAGCTGCAATCCAAAAAATGATAACATTTCAGGATCACACCCGGAACAAAAGAAAACAATGAGTTTTGGCCAACTGCCACACAACACATCCTTGATGTGGTAATACTAGAGTCACACATGGCAAGGTGCTCCATTATTAAATATGACGTCTTTCATTAAATTGTTTTCTAGTGTAATTCTCTACTTATGATTTTATTATGTTTTCTTCTTCATTGTTTACCTCATTCACGAATGAGGTGTCTGCATTAGTTTTCTGTGGGACAACTTAATAATTTCAGAATGTTTTAAGAGTCTATAATGGAGAAAACATATGAATATTAATGAAATACTATGAAAAGTAAAAAGGTCATAGAATCATAGAATGATTTAGGTTGGAAAAGGTCCTTAAGACCATCAAATCCAACCATTAACCTAACACTGCCAAGTCCACCACTAAACCATGTCCCTAAGTGCCTCACCTACACACCTTTTAAATACCTCCAGGGATGTTGACTCCACCACTTCCCTGGGCAGCCTCTTACAGTGCTTGATAAACCTTTCAGTGAAGAGATTTTTCCTCATATACAATTTAAACCTCCCCTAGTGCAACCTGAAGCCATTTCCTCTTGTCCTATTGCTTGTTACTCGGGAAAAAAGACTGACACCCACCTCACTACAACCCCCTTTCAGGTAGTTGTAGGGAACAAGAAGGTCTCCCCTCAGCCTCCTTTTCTCCAGGCTAAACAACCCCAGTTCCCTCAGCCACTCCTCATAAGACCTGTGCTCCAGAGCCTTCACCAGCTTAGTTGCCCTTCTCTGGACCCGCTCCAGCACCTCAATGTCCTTCTTGTGGTGAGGGGCCCAAACCTGAACACAGCATTCGAGGTGTGGCCCCACCAGTGCTGAGTACAGGGGCACAGTCACTTCCCTAGTCCTGCTGGCCACACTTCTTTTGATACAAGCCAGGATGCTATTGATCTTCTTGGCCACCTGGGCACACTACCAGCTCATATTCAGCCAGCGGTCAACCAACACTCTCAGATCCTTTTCCGCTGGGCAGCTTTCCAGTCACTCTTTCCCAAGAAGAGTTGGCCTTGTTGAACCTCATACAAGTGGCCTTGGCCCATCCATCCAGCCTGTCCAGATCCCTCTGTAGAGCCTTCCTACCCTTCAGCAGATCAACACTCACACCCAGCTTGGTGTAATCTGCAAACTCACTGAGGGTGCACTCGATACCCTCATCCAGATCTTTGATCAAGATACTGAACAGAACTGGCCCCAATACTGAGCCCTGGGGAACACCACTTGTGACTGGCCACCAACTGGATTTAACTCCATTCACCGCAACTCTTTGGGCCTGGCCATCCAGACAATTTTTTGTCACAGAGGTAATGTAGATCAGTGCTTTACTGTATTTCTGGGGAGGATCCTTTCGATCAAAAAAAATTATTTCCTATGACTACTAGAAGTGTTAATGACATAACAGTCTATAAATGCACAATTATAAAAATTGCTCTGCTTACTTCTGTCATGTGGAGAAGGAATGGGAAGATGACACTGAACTTGAAATAAGCTTGACTGCATTCTTTTGTAATAATCACGTACTTTTTTGTTTGAGCAGGACCATGTCCACAGTTATCAATTGTTCATAGTTCTGTTGAAGCCTTTACTTTGTAGTGTTGTTTAGTGAGAAGTGGCATGTGAGTTTACCACAAGCTTTCTGTCTCACATACAGATACCAGTACAGTTCATTCTCTTGAGCTAAAGCAGATGAAATCCATCTATAGAATGCCAATACTACAGAATAAAGTGGTGAATCCTTGTTCTGCCATGTATTGCAGGAAATTCTGACAGCCTTACCATCATCCCCAGTGCAAACTATCTATCCTACGCATCCCTCCCATCTCTGACAAGAGGCCAGTTTTCCAAATGGCCTTTTTTCCAAATGGCCTTTTTTCCTAAAAAAAGATATGGATTAATAAGAATAAAAGCTGGGTATGAAGGTAATGGTAGGAGGGGTGAAAATTTTACACAGAGTTAGTGCAATGGAGAAGACAGGGCAAGGAACAGCTTGTTCAAAATGACAGAAAGGAAAGAAAGCACTGGGAGCCATGGGGAGAGGAAGAAGAGAATTTTGCTCTCAATAGGAAGATAATACATGGGGAAGCTGAACAAGGGCCAGGGACAAGAGAGATTCAGACATACACACAAACCACCATGTTTGGAGGCGGTCCTTCTCCTAGTCAATCATTGTTCCCTCTGCCCAGGAAAGTACCAGGGAAAGAAGAGAGGCACTTCTGTTGATGCTGGGGATTTTGTCCCCTTTATGGTCTTCATATAGATGGAGTTTTCTGTACACCTCTCCCAAAATGTCGTATCTCCTGTAAGGGGTGTAAGGAATCTATTGTCACCAGACAGTTGGAGGTGGGTCACCATGAGGAATGCCTCAAAGCCTTGGCTTCCCACTACTCATCTCCTGACCATCCCTGGCAGGTTAGTGACACAGGCTGCTAAGGAAACCCTGCCCCCTGCAGATAGCATGAGTCATCCCATTTCAGGTGCCATTTGGCCTTGCTATAAACTTGAGAAGTCCAGGAAGACACTGAAAGTATTTGCGCTCCACGAGATGCACCAAAATAACTGGTGTGTGCATGAACACCACCGGTGTGCGTGAACCCATCAGCAACCTCTCCAGGACTGTGCAATATTGATTGATACAAGTACAGGTTGCAAACTTACAGACAGAGACGGCTACACCATTCGGAAGCATCCTGGGACCTCTTGGGTGGCACAGTACCTTGGCAGCCCGGGGCAAAGCCCCACACAGACCTTTGGGATTATCCTTTCTCTAGCTGCAGGGCCACCCCCTGCCCTCAGAACAACATCTCCAGCAAGTCTATGCTTGCTTTCCAAACTGAGAAGTGATACACACTAAAGATACTTTAGGAAAAATACCTTCTGAAGCAACTTATCAACTTTTTGCTTTGCTTTTTGTTGCGTTGGAGGCCAGCTGCTGCTGTTGCTCCTGTTGCTTCTTGAATGACATCTAAAGCTGCTTAATAGTGCAGAGCTGATTTGCAAAATTCAAACTTCCTGCAAGTTGCATCGCACAAATGACTCCACAGGAAGCTCCTGTGTAGACTTGCCTTTACCAGTGTGTTAGCAAGAACTGCTTTGCCCCTAGTGACAACTAAAAATAGCGCTGTCTACTCACAGGTGGATTTAATGAGGCAAAAGTGACATTATTTTTAGATCTTTTAAGGCTTTGATCCCTTAGATGTAGAAAGTGGTAGCTTTATGTTGCTTCTTTTATGCATCTCAGCCTGTGCCAAGGCACAGTGTCCCTCAGGGTACTTGCAGGGTTGCAGCACAAAGGTAGGATGCTGAGCACTATCAGTGTTCTATGCTGTCACTCATACTTAAAGCTGAAGGAAGTTTGGTAATTTTTAGTCCTCCAGCAAGCTGATACCAAACCGGGGTTTGCTTTTCTAAACAACAACTAGCCAAATACACAAAGAGTTAGGCTTCTTCATAACATCTGTCTGCTTTGGATTATGGAGAAGCTGAGGAAGAAATCACATTGGCTGCTAGCGTCCTGTGTAACAGAACAGGTGGACAGCCAAGGAAGGAGATGGACAGTGCAGTGAGGGATCAGATGAAGCTGTGTTTTGGAAATAGATGCCCACTTTCTGTCCCCTCTGATGGAGGCTGAGGATGTAGTTAGTTTGAGGAACATATTTTCAGTGCCAATTATGCTTTAAACATCTACCATTTGTACTGATCTTTGTGCAACCCTCAGGACTCAGCAGACAAAAGTATTTGTGATGCCAACATATTTTATTTTCTGGGTTTTTGTTGGGGTTTGTTTTGTTTTGTTTTTGGGGGTGTGTGTGCTACCTTTCAGCAGCATCTGTTCTGTATTCAGCTACAGGGTTATGCAGGCTCTGATGCCAGCACTGCTCATGGAAGGTGAGCAGGAGTGGGAGCCAGGAGAGCAGCAGGAGCGGTTAGCCTGGTTTGAGGACTCTGCTGCAACCCCGCGTGTAAGAGCCTCTGAGTGGGTGGGAAGAGAAGGGGAGGCTGGCTGCAGAGATCAGCAGATGCAGTCTCAGGAGAGGACTGTTTGACATCTTAACTCTGTTGCACAATTCCCAGGGGAGGGATGACTGTGAAATTAAAGCATACTGTTTTAACATTTTAGTTATTTTATGCATATAGAAATCAGCCAGGGAACACTCGTACTAAGACCCACTCGTGTGGCAGAGCATGAAACACTCAGACCTGTGTCACAGCCCTGGCCTGTGCTGGATGGGCTGCGCGAGGTAACAGCCAGAGGAAGCGTCACGGCTGGGGGAGCGGTGGCACGGCCAAAACACTCCTTGTAACACCAGGCGGGCCAAGGTCAGCATTCATCCAGGTACCTTTGCTAGAGTGCAAAGGCTTTGAATAAATTAATCTCTTTCACATTTAACGACCGGCCCATGAGCCGCTGCCGCCCGGGGGCGGGGGTTCTCGATGACCCCCTGCACCGCCTCTCCTCCCGGACGCAGCCTACACACTTCCCAGAAACTCCCGCCCGGGGCTCCCGAGGAGGGCGGGCTCTGAGCGCTGTGCTCGCAGCATGGCGGGGCGGCAGGCCAGGCCTCCGCCAGCGTACCCCCTCCACCGCCCGCAGCGGCCCAAGCCCCGCCAGGGCTACGCCCACATGCCCTCCCATTACGGCCCCACGCGCCCCTGCGCAGCCCCGCCTCTTCTCCGCCCCCGAGCCCTGCGCATGCGCGTCCTGGAGGGGGCACTCGGGGAGAGTCGCCGTTCTCCCCGCTGTTGCGGACTGAGTTGTGGTTGAGCGTCGTGAGTGGCGTCACTTCGGGGAGCGTGTTGGTTGGCCAGGGGAGGGGCGGTCGGTTGGCAGTCGCAGGCGGGGCGGCGGCTGAAGGAGACTCGAGGACGGGGTCCTGTGCCAGGCACTGCCGCCCCTCCCCGCTCCATGCGCAAGATGCTGCTGGCCGCGCTCTCCCGGGTGCTGCAGGGCCCGGCCGCCGCCGCCGGGAGGACGGTGAGTGCAGCCGTCCCCTGCCCGGCCGGAACGCGGGGAACCAGCGGGGCCGCCCGGGGCTGTCTCGCGCGGCCCCTCTGTGGGGCAGGTGCCCGAGGGGGGCTGCCGCTAGGGGCCGCCTCAGCCGTCACTCGCCCGGCGCGTGGGCTGGCGCGGGCCCCGCCGGCTCTGGGAGGGCGGGTCATGGCCAGCGGGGAGCGCAGCGCTGGGCCCGGCCCGGTGGTGCGGCACGGGTGCGGCTGACGCTGGGGAGTCGCGGGTTTGTCCTCTGGAAACAGCCCGGGGGTAACGGCCGGCAGCCCCGTTACTTGGTCCCAGAGGAGAAAAAAAAAGGAAAAAAAAAAAGGATTTTTTTCACCTAGTATGAAATACCACATGAAAATAAAATGGTTCCTGCGTGCAGGAGCTCGCTTTATAAATGTCAGTTACAAGTGCTCAGCGTGTCGTGCTCTTCCAGGCACCGCTGAAGCAGGAGGCAGGGTCGATGCCGCTGCCCACACGTGAGGGCCGTGCAAGGCTGCGTTTTCCGTCACCACCGTCCCGCGAGGGCAGAGCGGTCCTGCGGCTGTGGCGGCCCGGCCCAGAGACCCTCTGGCGGCACTGCGTGCAGGGGTCTCTTTGCTGCGTGTATTTCTAGTACGCATAAAATGGTTTTATTCCTTTCTGAAACCCTTTTCTGTGCCCTTTGATTTGTTTTATTGATGTCTGGTTTGACTATCAGCACAGGTCAGATCCTAAACGGGGGGGGGATTAACATGCTCTTCTCGTTCCATTCTAAATGCAGCCATCTGACCTGTTTTGAGCCTGCTTCACCTTGCTTTGCTCCATAACTGTCTCTTTTCATCAGTTCCTGAATTTTCTGTCAAATTTTGGGGTTTTTTTTTTGGCATTGTTTGTTTCTTGTGTTTTATCTCTTTTGTGTGAAAAATCGTCAAAACTTTCTTTTACCTTTTCATTGTCCTTATTCCATTATAATTGCTGTGGCCATGAGGAAAAATTAACCCTGCTGAAAAAACAATTTTGGCAAGATCAAGTCAGTGGTAAATGGTACTTTTTGGTGATTGGAAATCGGCTGCTTTTTGCCCTTTAGAGCAAATGTGTTACTATACCTCTGCTCTGAAGTAGCTCACTTGTCACTCCTTGTGGAAAAGGCAGATGGGTGGCTAGATTCATGAGAATGACATGACAGAGCAGGTTTACCAGAAGATCTTCCTATGTGTGTTGGGACAATATATGTAGCAGTATTTCCTAATATACAAGTAAAATATCTGTATTAAAATTTTCAAATGTAAGTGCCTAAAATTAGTTCCCTACTGCAAGTACTTGGCCTGATCCTAAAATAATGCATTTTCTTGGAAGTCCAAACTAGATCTGGTTTGTATATCTTAATATAGATTTTTGGATCCTAGCGATTACAGAATATGTAAATATCTGTCTTGAATTGTTCCTGTGTTTTTATAGCAAAGGTATAAATTGCCAGGTAAATAGAAGCAGTCGTAATTGTTACAGTTACTTACTCTTTTATCTTTTTTTTTTCCCCCCTTCCAAATGCTGCTAACCTAGGGAGCTGTTAGCGAGGTAAGGCCTGAATCAGTTTTTTCAAGGTTCATTTTTGACATGTTCACTGGCCATGTATTAGAACTTGTGCTTTTATGTCGTATTCAGGGCAGGGGGGTTGGACCAGAAGGCCTACAAAGGTCCCTTCCAGCCTCAGCCATTCTGTGATTCTACAGATCCCCAATGCTTAATTTACTTCCAGCTAAATAAAATAGCTTTTCTTCACTGATAATCCTGATGCATTGTGCTAAACAGTGTAGAAACTTGGTTTAAATTAAAAACTCTAGATATTTAATCTGATAACGGAACAGAGGGGATGGGGATTGTGATTGCTAAATCAAATATGCAACAGAGTAGGTAACCAAGCTGGATTGAGAATTGCAGATTTCTCCTGACTTTTTTTCCAAGCTTTATACATACCAGTCAGAGCTTTTTTGGACATAGTGACCTGGACATTCTCAAAATTTTGAAATAGTGAACCTTTAGCTAAAGTATGTAAATTCCATGGTTGAATGGCCGCTGAAATTTCTACCTTAGTTAGCAATATGATTTTGCCACTAAAGATGTTATACATTCCTTGTGCTGTGGCCACAGCATGGCATGGACAGATGAACATCCTATCTGATGCTGCAGTAAAATTTACTAGAGTTATCTAAAAATACGAGATGTTCATTAGTCAGTAGATTGTTAAGATAGAACAGTAATGTATTTTTAAATATCTTTATTTGTCCTCTACCATGCCACCCTTTCTGTTGTTCTGTATTTCATTTATCCTCCGGTATGTCACCTTCTATGTTTCTATATAATTTTTAAGTAGTAGCTGTGCTGTTACCCACTTAAATGATAACTCTTTCTTCATTGTTATTGCCTTGCATCCCCCTAACTTCTATTCCTATCGAAAAGAAAGAGAGAGAGTAGTTCATATTCCAGGAATCTGCTGTGGTTTTTTGGTTTGTTTTGAAATAAATTTTCTGTTCTATCAAGGCAAAATTCCAGTCATCTGAGAGAGCCATTAAAATCTGTATTGGCAGTCTCTACTTACGTAGGAAATCTGGCGTACGAAGGGAAAAATAACTGTTTTTGTGGTTTTCATGCTCTTCACAGACTTTTGAAACTTATTGGTTTTATTTTAGATAATCAAGGGTATTACAAATTTAAAATTCTCTTTTTCTAATCTTAATTTTAAATACTGGGTTTTAAAGGACTTCCAGCACATATATGCAAAACAAAAGTTCTCTAGTATTATAAGGATGTGCCACTGGTGAGTTTAATTCGCAAATTATTTCAGTTTGGGAGTACTGTTTGAAATTATTTGAGAATTCACCTACTTTTGGCTGATAATTATGTTTAAATATTGCTCATGTTTTGGTTTTGTCTTTTTTATTTGAGGCATCTCGAGTGGTGGTAGCATCACGTAACTATGCAGACTTTGCAAGTGAAGCTACGTTTGAAATTAAGGTAAAGAAGCTGAATACTTAACACTGGTGTTCTGTGTAAGCGTTTGTTGTAGATCTTGACGTGATGGACGTACCCCCTTGTATTTTCAATTAGAAAAATACTGTTTTAATTTCCAGAACCAAACCTCTGACTGCCAAGCCTGATTTCTATATGCAGCTGGAAGTCTGTGCTTAACAGTATGTAGTCATGTTGCTTGTTTCTTAAGAATGTGAAGTTGTGATTCTTTGCAGTTGTGATGCTGCAATGCAATTGTTAGAATGGAGTCACAAAGGAGCTAAAGAAGCTTTTATGTTCTGAGGGAAGGGTATTAATGTTTCCTTAATGTTTTTTAAAACAAATAGCTGATGTTTGCTCCCTACCCTTTTGTTTATGGAGTCATGGTTGCAGTATTGTAGATGTGCAGCTGATTGAGGTCCATATGGATTTTGGAGGAAAAAATATGTCGTCCTTTTTAATGCTTGACTTGGTGCTGCTCAAAAAATCTGTGATGTATTCTGTCAGCTTTCTACAGTGGTTTGGCCCTGGGAAAAAGTGATGCTTTCATTAGCAATAGCTTTTTTGCTGGCTTTTCATTCAGGAATTGGTACTCTGAAAGAAATTATTTAGTTTTCTTTTTACCCGCTCCCTGTTTGCCCATGCCTGTAAAGTATTAAAATGGTTTCACAGGCAGAAGGAAGGGAAAATACGTTTATATAAAAGTCTTTTTTGAGTACATACAAGGTATGCATTATGGTTTGACTGGCAGGGTGGCTGGTGCAACAGTGGTTTATTACTTCTTGTTAGAAGTGGTGGCAGAAGAGGTGAAATCCAGTCTTAGGACCAGATCTTACAAACTGTTTTCACGAAGGCAACTCTTTAGCTTGTGTCTTGCTAAGCCTCTGTAGCACTTACCAGGTATTTGGCATGCAGCTGTCATGGAAGTGTGCTTTTCCAGTATTTTGTGAGG